>JAQQAE010010195.1:0-14213 GCA_029823295.1 Pseudamia nigra
ACATTCTTTGCATGTAACCCCTCTGACTAGGGTTACTGGAGTAGTAGCATTCCAACAGAGCCATGTTCTCGCATCTCACCCATTTCCGTCGTGTTCCAGTAGCCCATTTTTCATCGAGGTGCTCTGGTTCTCTCTCATCACTGTATGAGTATTGTATTGTATCTATAGCGCAAAGGGTCTTGCCACACTGGATGTTGGAATCAACAATGCTTTAGCATATTTGCTGATCTTGGTATCTGTGTGTCTGTGTGAATATTTTATTGCTATTTATCTGACAATTTAGGAATTGGCGCAGTAATACAGACATTTAACTGAAAGACGACAGTTTTCGTCAGATTTACCACCACTTTCAGTCATAATGTTAAATCCAGTGGTGGGCAGAGTACCAGAAGCAGTACTCGAGTAAAAGTATTTTTCTGACTCAAATATTGTAGAAGTACGCATAAAAACAAGAGTAAAAAGGTATGTACTCAAGTAGTGAGTAATATCACAACATGAAGTTTATTACAAACAAATATATTGTATTCAAACAGGTATTTTGGTCATTTCTGTTTATTTCCATAATTATTTTTGATTATTTTTGGTTACCATAATTTCAGGGTGATATGTCGCTCCAGCATGTTAGTCGCACGAGCCAAAAAATGCATAATTAAGAAGAAAAAAACGTGTATTAGTAGCTCTGCAGAATACGTCGCATCTGTTCGGGGAACACGTGTCAGGCGCGTAGCCGCAGATGGGACAGCCCGCGGCTCGTCTCCTCTAGCGGCTGTCAGTGTGTCAAAGACCCTGTAGTTGAATTTATTCAAAATACAAGTCACTCCAATGTATTTGTTGCTCCCCTTGCCAGACTATGCAAAAAACCGCTACTTTTAATCAGAAAAATACAGTATTTCGTACAGTTTTTTAATTAGTTGTTACTTGATTTGTTCATTTTTACTAATTTTGTTGCATTGTTGTTAATTTTTGTTAACCTTTTTAATTATTTTGATCATTTTTCTCACACTGTTGCTTATTTTGTGGACTCTTACCTTGTTCATTTTTGTTAGTTGACTTGATTTTTTTTTCTTTTTGCATACTTTGATGCTTATTTTGTTCATTCCTACAATTTACTTGACAGCTTTGTTCAATTTTATTAATTTTCTTGACTTTGTTCATTTTATTGCTTTTTGTGATTACTTCTGTACATTTTTGCTCATTCTGTTACTTAGTTTATTCATTTAAATATTTTGTTTAATTACTTCGTTCATTTTAAAAATTTAATTCATTTTTTTAAATTGAATTCATTTTTTTTGCTCTTTTTTATTTCAACTTTTTACTTCTACTCATTGACGTGGGACCAAATGTAATTGAGTAGGAGTAAAAAGTAAGTGTACTTCATTATTACCTACCTCTGCTCTCCATTAATATTAGAAAAGTGTACATTTTGTGGTTATTTTGTTCAATTTGGTTAATTTTGTTGCTAATATCCTTCATTTTTCCTCATTTCACAACAATTTTGTTCACTTCCTGATTATTTTCATGCATTAACAATTCACTAGAATGAGGAATATGAAGTGTCAGCAACCAAAATTTCCAGGAGGATCCAGAAATGCCCGACTAAAAATGCCAACCCTGTGATGGTTCAAATAAAATCTACACTCTTCTCTGTCACACAGCCTTCACCCTCCTTTTCTCTCATCTCCCAAACTCTCCTCTAGTTCCTCCATATTCCCTCCCCGTCCCCTTTTCTCCTTTTTTCTTCCTCCTCTCATTTGTCAGACCTGAGGCGAACAGGCTTGGCCCTAGGCAACACTGAAGCTTCTTCTGCTCCCCTTTACTTTGCTCCCTCCCTCTCCATCTCTCTCTTTCTTTTCCTGGCCATCCTCCAGTTTAAACAGAAGGCTCTGCTGGGGAGAGAGTGGCACACAGTAAGTAGGAAAAAGAGAGCGAGAGAGACAGACAGAGAGAGAGAAAGAGAGGGCAGTGCTTGTGTGAGTGCTACATGATTCATGTTGCCCTGTAATGAAGCCGGTCCAGTCTTTTAAGTGTTTGGTGTGTAATGGAGTTTCAGGGACAGGCCTATCATTTTCTCCTAATAGCGCTTTCTCTGCCGCACGCCATGACCCCTCTCTCCACGCCCCCGCGCCACGTACCCCTACTGTGGTAACTGCACATTACCCGGCACGCACACACACACGCACACACAAATAACGCACGCTGCGATTACCGACAGCTGCGGGAGTTTCTGAGCAGCAAAAGTGGCCAATTTTCTCTCCCTTCCATTTAAACAACAAACAGGGCATCGTGTTAAAATGGGCAAAGGGAAGAGAGAAGGGAAATTGGGCTGATAAGGGTTATTGTGAATCACGAAGAGAGTGGGGTAGCTGCTGGGAAGTAGCAGTGCGTGGTGAGCAGCGATTTTAATATTCTTGAGGGATACTTGTGAGAAAGACAGCACACACGATGAGAGATGAAGAAATAATGTTCACTACTACAGGGCCAGTGGATTTCCGATTCTTCCACTGATGCTTTGAATAAAAATGTAAAACAAGTGTCAGAGTGTGTCTCTGAAAACCGCACAGGGATTTAAAGGACAAATGAAGGCACAAAAAGACGGAAAAGACAAAAACGGAGAAAGTGACGAAAAAGATGCAAAAGGACAAGAAGGGCAAAATGACGTAAATGATGCTTGAAAAAGAAAATGAGAAAAGATGCATAATGGACGGAAAAAACAAAAAAGACAGAGAAAGACAGAAAAGACAAAAAAAAGGGTAAAATGACATAAATGATGCCAAAAAAGAAAAATATGCAAATGGTCAGAAAATGCAACAATATGAAAATGGTTTAAACAAAAATAAAAATACAAATAAAGGAGAAAGTGATGAAAAGATGCAAAAAACAACAAAGACAGAAAAGACAAAAAACTGAGAAAATGACATAAAAGAAGCAAATGGATCAAAAAGAGGCCAAAATGACCTAAAAGGCAAAGAAAGACAAAAAGAGATAAGTATATAAAAGATGAATAAAGACGCAAAGAGACAGAGAAGACAGAAAAGGCAAAAGATTATGTAATAGACACAAAAAGATGCAAAGGGACACAAAAAGACAAAAAAGGGCAAAATGATGTAAACGATGCTAAAAAAAGAAGATGCAAAAGGACAGAAAATACAAAAAGGCTTGAATGACATCAAAGATGCTAAAAAAGGAAAAAGACAAAAAAAGGGGAAATTATGTAAAAGATTCAAAAAATGCAAAAAATATGCTAAATGACAAAAATTAGAAAAGATGGGAAAATGACATGACAGATGCTGAAAAAGTGACATGAAAAAAACGTAAAAGACAAAAAAGGCAAAAATGACGTAAAACACTGGAAAATTCTGTAAATCATGCAAAAAAGAAAAAAGACAAAAAAGGCGGAAATTACATAAATGATGTAAAAACATAGAAAAGTCAAAAAGTGGCAATGACATAAAATATGATAAAAAAGAAAAAAGACAAAAAAGGGGAAAATGATATAGAAGATAGAAAACAGAAACAACAAAAAGACAAAAATGGCATAAAAGATGCAAAAAAAATCTCCTAACCCCCCACAAAAAACGCAAATGAGATAAAAGACAAATAATAAAAGGCAAAAATCCCATAAAAGATGAAACAGATGGAAAAACATGGAAAAAAATACATAAAAACGCATACAACAACATCATTTTCTCTGTGATATAATGTTGCTTTATTTATTTTGATTGAATGTTGGTAATGTCAACATACATTCCCTATAATAACTCTGAGGTCTGATCACAGAGACCAAAGAAAATTGTTTATCACAATAATCACCGGCATTAATGCACAGCTATACTTCGAAAAGTGAACATATTTGTGTGGGATCGGTGCTTCTTAAGAGTCCAAACTTGACTTAATATTCCGGTCTAAATACAGCCAGTGTGGAGTCCTCATAAGGGTAGATGTACGTGGTTGTATATGTCCGTGTGTGTGGGTTAGACCAGTTTTACCAGAGCAGATTGTGGAGTGTGTGTACAGCCCAGACCTGAGATTACTGAACAGATTGCACAGCTGGCAAGCAGCCCTCTCTCCACACACACACAAGCACACACACATGCACACACATACACTCACAAATGCGGAGCAAGAAAAACAAATATTGACAAAGTATTGATCCTGGGTGTATTGGTCCATATTGACAAGGCGCTAATGCAGGAATATCATTCTGGTCCACGTGCAATGACACAAGTGGTCAAATTCCCTAATTAACTGAGGCATATTAGTAAAAACAAAGTCCACAGATCACACCGGCCCTGGTCAGCTTGCTAAACTTGTTAAAGGTCCCATATCTTGACACCTAAATTTATATCTGTACCATATTTATGTGTCTACTAAAGATGTCTGTAATGCTGTTGACAAAATAAGGTGCATTGATTTGATTTTTCCTTGCTTTTTTTCTGTTAGACATGCTGTCATAACTGCCCACTTTTAATCTAAAAGGCTTTGGTTGGTTGAAACACAGGTGATTTCCAAGGTGACCTGCCTGCGATTATATATTAACATAAAGCTAATGTAAGCCAGGAAAAATGCTGTTTCTATGGACAATTTTCTGAAAACAATTGCCCATATATTGTCCTGTTGTCTCATGGGGCGGGGCTAATTTTAGCTTGAGTATGATTGGTGCCGCCTGTGATGTCACAACCTACAAAAATACAAGCTCATGTTTCCTGATGGCCATTTTGACTGAGAAGGGTAACATTTTCACACATTTTTATTTTGCTACACAGACCATATTTAAACCTAATTAAAGGTGCTGTCTATGATTTTGGAGCTAACTCGTACCTGATTGTTTGTGGTGGACTGATATAAATGATTAAACAGGCGACGTCTCATGCATTCAACTCCGCGAGTGAGTGCGTTGGCTCATGCACCTATGAGAATGTAAGCCGTGTTGATTGGCAGGCCGCCTGTTGCATTATTTAGAGCACAGTACTACAAACGATCAGCTACTAGACGTAGACTGTATCTTTACGAATGTTTTCGTTACAGCCGGTAAGTTGTGAGACTTTATAAGAATTAAGGTGCAGCCACGCATGTTGGTTTGCATGTAAAACAAAATACAAAAGAAAACTTTTAACTTCTACTAACAGTCATAAAAATTTTGGTCATCTGTACACATGCACATGCAGCTGTACATAATTATAAATTTGTTTCCTGCCTACAGCTGTGTGTTACACCTCTGCACTGACTACCTCTGTCTGTGAACATCAACAACAACAACAACAACAAAAAAGAAAAAACTAGGAGTGGAGAGTAAAGAAAAGTTGGCTCTTAGTTTTCCTGTCCATGAAACACCTGCCATTCTGTGCTATGCCATCTCTGACATGTGTATCTGGCTTTGTTGCTGCCAGGATGCAGGGGCAGTCCAGTCTTTGTGTGTCAGCTCCTTTGTTTTCCCCGAGGGCTAAAAGAGAGGGGACTTCGCCACGAGTTGAACAAATAAACAGCAGAGAGCAGGAAAGACAAAGCCAGGGAGGGAGCACCTGCCGAGGGCTTTGTGTCTCTTAATAAGGCACACCACTGTCTGCGAGTGCACTACCCCCCACTGAACACAGTCTGAGAAAAGAACTGCAGATATGTCAAGCCACTCAGACACTGATGAACTTGTGCAGAGCTGGATGATACAGCTAAAAATCTTAGCACAATATATATTTTCATAGTTATAAACATTATCATGATAAATTTTAAACAATTATGAATCTATTTGAGGTTAAATGGTGGACTTTTGGTCATGAGTGAAAGTTGAAAAAAACATGTTTTTTACCACTTGCAATGATGCAAAAATTTGCAATTACGTAAAAGACAAAGAAACAACATAAAATAGACAAAAAAGACAAAAATGATGTAAAAAATACAAAAAACTAATACACTATTCAAAAAGCAATAAGATGACACATGAGGAAAATGCAGTGACAGACAAATTTTGTTAAACATAGCACAACATAAAATACAAAATGCCATAAGTATCAAAACTAAAAAAAGAAAAATGTGCAAAAAGGTGAAAAACAAATTTGACGTAAATGCTGGAGCAAGACAAAGATGTCATAGAAGACATATGAAGAAGAAAACATAACAACATAGCTGTAGCCTCTGATTTTGTTATTTGCTGAACAGTAAATAACAAAATTTTGGTCCTTTTATTTATTTTAAGTAAATACCTTTTAAAAAGTGACCATAATTAGTTCTTATTCAATAAAATGGAAGCAGTGAAATATTTTGTATTTTTAACATTGTACATTGATACTGAAGACATCCAAATTAAACGAAAGTTTTCTCTTCCGGCTTTCAGAGAGAGCTGACGCATTTTCTATCTGCTCGTGTCCCAGTTTTCCCTGCTTGCTATGTCTTGTCTGTATGTTTTGCTCATTCTCTGTCAGAGTCTGTCCCTAAACCCAAAGCAACATGGAACTGACCAGCTGGACCGCAATAAAATTGAGACGCAGGAGGATGGGTTGAGGGGAACCCAAGCATCCTCAGAGGACAGCGGCTGCTGGATACGTGAGGATCCGTGGATGTATGGGGACTTATGTGTTTTTGAGACGCTGTCCACTGACGATGTGATGGACATTCATCTATTTGGAACCACGAAAGATTTCTGCTGATTGGCTGGGGTGTTTCCCGGTATTTCGAAAAAGTACACGTAGAGAGCTGTTCAAAGCCCAGCAAAGCTTTTGTCTCCAAATCAAGCAGTTGGGAAGAGCACTGGCAGCACAACATGGATGATTTCTGAGTTAAATCAAAGAGTGGGTTACAACACAGGAGTGCTGGCTCCCTTCTCTGGCCTTGTGAGGCTAGTGCAACACCCTCTTGAAAGAAACACTGCTTGGAGGAATGAGCACTGCTTTTCACCCTTCCCCCGCTTTTCATCAACACTGATGGGCAACAGGCTGAACTTTTTCTATGGACATGTGCCAATATGGTAGCTAGCATGGAATTTAACATCTGGGCTTTATGCACTGAAGAGGATTTTTGACTTCCTTTCACAATGCATCCAGCTAACACCACTCCATACCGACACACACTCCTAACTCTCTCTGATACTTTGCTTTGTTATTGTGGGTAACTGTCTGCTAGCTGTGCATGTGAGGTTTTTTTTTCTATCTGACCATAATTTTGCTGCCTATGGAGCCTAATTCTGGGAACTGTGCTTTTTTTTTCTCTCTTTCCTATTGTATACAACCCCGCCCCAACAACTGACAACTGATGTTAAGAAGGCAAGAAATGGCACAAATGAACTCTTCACAAGGGAAACCTGTGGTGTGACAACCAAGAATCTAATGAGAGAAAGCCATGAGTGTCCAATGCTGTCATCAAAGCTAAATGCAGCTTCTTATATTATAAAAGATGTTCTGGGTGGTTTAGCACTTTTTTGTTTACTACATAATTCCATATTCTTTCACAGATTGAATGCCTTCAAAATTAATGTACAATGTTGAAAATAATAAAAATAAAGAATAAATACTGAAGGAGAAGATGTGTCTAAACTTTTGTCTGGTAGTATAGTTTAGAATGTAAACACAATTAACACCAAAGACAAGACTTTTTTGTATATCAAGTGCTAAAGAGATAGAAATATATCACAGTAATAAAAATATTGTTTAAATCTGAATCCAGAAACACTAACTGCACACCCACATACACATGAAAGCATGACTTATTTTATCATGACTAGATTCTCTAAAATCACTCATAAAGTTCTAAATTCAGTTTTATACATAACTACATGACAGAAAGGTTATTTTTCCTTAAAGAGTGTTCAAATCGTACAGACAACAGAAGCTTCTTTATTTCCCCTTTGTCTTGTTCATGGTATTGTGAACTTTACTACATTCTCTGTTTGTCAGGGGCAGCCATAGTGAGTCACGTGTGAGGCCAATAAGCGTCTCTCTGCATGCATGTAGGTTTGCGAGAGGCTGAGTAGCCTATGTGTGCATTTTCACAGATATGAAGGCAGTATAGTTTAATGGTTGAATGGTACTGTCAGCCATAAAAGTGTGGCAGCGCTCACATGAGACATATAAATGGAGATGGTTTCCTTCTCTCTGACATGTTCTTTATAGTGCCCCTCAAGGGCCAAGGCTATACCTGGAAGGGAGCAAGATGAACAGCAGCTTTCTTCATCTGAATTCATTCACAGAGCAAAACAATAGATGGAAATTAATAGAGCAGGGGAGAAAGGAAACAAGAGGAAAAAAATAAAGAGGAAACATAGAATGTTTGAATGCATAAAAGTGGAAAATTGACTAGAGATGAATGCAGGCTTCAGCTCAGTTTGTGGAGAAAGACAAAGCCTTGCCTCAACCTAAACTGACTGAAGGATGAGGTTGTGTTTTTGTACCATGGCCAAAATGCAGATTAAGTACAATCATATATTCGTAAAAAAAAAAAAATACATGCAAAGAACATTGAAGCTCAGTGCATATGTTCTGCCATAAAGAATATCCAATTAAAATGATTTTAATAAAGTGAACACCAACTTACACTATGAATCTTCACACCTGAGCCGGAAGTTTCACAAGTCCTATATCCCCTTCTGTTATGTGCAGACAGAAATCACATGTCACAGAGTGAGAAAACTTTATTCTGGCTCTTGGTGTTCATGTAGTGCTTTAATAAAACCACATATGGGAAGTTTGGAGTGTACTTGCATTTCCTATTTGGAGTGGATTTGAGGTTTTCAGACTCATATTTATTCAAACTTTTTTCAGGATCATAAGTCATGATGTAGAAGTTGTTTTCTATGCCGCTCGTTAAGAGGAATGTATGTACTCAAACTGACCCTTACACTTGTGATCCTGTGTGCAGACATCATAAAGCAAACAACCAAATCCATCATAGCATTTCATTTGCATTTTAAGTAAACCTTCCCATTTAGTTTGTGGGTGGCAGTTATTAATAAGGTGCAACAGTACAATAAAACATGTTGCAGCTGCATTTTGGAAAAATCAAGTGTGTTTTAGTCACAAATGTCTGTGAATATACAGCTTAAAGGGCCCATACTGTGAAAATACAACTTTGTTAGGTTAGCATAAAGCTATCTTTCACCTCTTTTTGTGAAATGATTGTAGAAATGTGATGTATTCTTGATAGATAAAGTGTTTATCTTTAGTTTACTGATCAATCTCTTTCAAAGGTGATAACTGATGTGTATAGATAGCAATAAAAAGATAGCAAATTATTCCCACTTTAACAATGTCAGTTTAAAACTTCAGGTTAGGTTAGAACCTATCATATTCAAGCTAAAATTAGTCCTGAAAATTATCAGCATTATAATTCCTGAAATTTATTTATTCATATGTTTATTATTCCCCGTCTGAATGAAGTTCATGGTGGGGGAATCATTCCCCAGCTCCATGTTGCCTGTATATCTCTAAAGTCCCTTGACCCAAACTAAGCAAATTTGGTACATGGGTAGTCTGGGTAGGGGAAAGGGTTACTATGGCAACCAGCACCTAATTTCCATACTAATTAGGTAGTTAATTAGATCATTCCAAAAAATATTTTGACCTATAGTACCAAAACAACTACAGCTAGGGGCATCAAATTTTATTTTGTAACAAATGACCTTGACTTTGACCTTGAAGATCAGTAGGGTTATTGACTATGCTGTTTCCAAATATGCTGTCAAGAAAAAAGGGTAAGGTCAAGTCAATTTCAAGGTCGTGCACACTGTATGTTCGTCCGAACATTTGGCTATACTGTATATCTGGACCCAATCTAATCAAACTTGTAACATGGGTTGTCAGGGTCAGGGAAGGGTTACTATGGCAACCACCACCTAATTGATTACATTAATCAGCTATGTAGTCAGGTTGAAAATGTCATATACCCCCGGGTTATTGACAATGCTGATTCCGAATATGCTGTGACCTTCAAGGGAAATGGTTGAAGTCATGGTGAATTTGGAACCTGGGCGAGGAATTTGTTGTTTCATGGCTTCTAGTTTTTCAGAAAATTGTATGTGAAAAGTGCATTATTCTGTGTTTTGCAGTGTCAGGATCCCGGGTCACCTTGAAAATGTTCTGTAGTTCAAACAATGAGAGAGTTTTCTGGTGAAAAGCTGTCAGGTGTGACACATCACAGTAACATCAGAATGTCTGTGGTGGAGATATAACAAGGAGGAACACAAAGCCAGCAAAAAATAGAAAAAGAAAGAAAAAAAAAGCAACAAAAAATTATGGTATTGCATTTTGCACTGAACTCTGAGGTCAGAACAGGGAGTGATGTAAACTCTGAGTTGGTGGCATTCCAGCTGCAAAGTCAGAAAAACATGGAAACTCACACAACCGCTGTCTCATTCAGACTACAGACAACTTCAAAACAAATGTGCACTATATGGTTTTTGGCACATACATATAAACAACATAGAAACATGCTCAAGGACAAAAGTTAAACAGAATAATGTGTCTGACTGACATAATGTGACACAAATACATCAGAAACTGGCAGTGTTCATGCAGTTGGCACAGTGGCAGCCGTACTGAATTGTTAAGTCAAAGTTCTTGGGGTTGCTCCGACTTTGTGAGTTGGAATTCCAGCTTTGTTTAGTCACTGGATTAGAGACACACTAATCAATTTGAAGCTTGAAAAAAATTGGATGTACACTGCAGAGTGAAAAAGAAAATGTAACACGGAGACCCTTCCTGATGTTTTTTGATGAGCCCTCCACACAGGTACAGTATGTACATGCATAGATAAGGAAGCTGTACTGTTCTGACTCTTGACATTCACCATTATGGATCTATTTATGTTATTTCTAGGCATTTTATTATCACTCAGTTATAAAATAAATGATACATCTGGGTACTTGGATTACTACAGTATATTACTATTCCATTATTTTTTCTTCCATACATCATACAAAATACTGTTACAATGTGTACCAGACATTATTGCTTGAGTGACAGCATATAGGGTATGGTCGTGGGGTGGAAAATGCTTTTCTTTTTGTTTTGTAAAAATTGAAAAAAATCAATGGAAAGAACTCTGACAGAAATTCCAGCTTCAGTAGGCATTCCAGTAATTCTAGAAACTGAGTGCAACTGAAGCGCACCATTAAATCAACACATTTTGTTTTGTCAACACCCTTACAGAAGTCTTTAATATTCACATAAAGAGGTGCAAATAAACTGTGAGTCTGAAGACATGGTACCCTTAAAACAACTTTGCAGGAGAAACAAAAACACCTAACATGTGTTCCTACCCCTTTCTCCAAATGGAACCCACCTCTGGCTGTCTTCCCAAACGCTGAAACTCACTTCCTCATAACTTGTTGGCCCTTTAGGCCCTCATTTCTGCGAGGCTGCAAACTTGCAAAACTGTATGAATTCTTTACAGGAAAAGCCAAGCCAGAAGCCACAGATTAATAATGCAATTTTCTATCTAAATTCTTATTTATGTGAAGCAAAAAGTACCCCTGAGATTCTTGTATTATTCATAAGCATCAGAGAGGAGAAGGAAACAAATCATTTAGTACAATATGTGTCTCTGTTTGTGTGGATGTGTTTAAACATCCACTACAGTGATGCGCAAGCGGCACTGTGTGTGTCCTTTACTGCAAGTATGTTCTCAAATATGTGCATTTTTGTGTATCTATAAGAATGCCTGCTTTTGCCTCATGTTTGAATAGTTTATGTTTGTGATATCTGTATGCCTTTGTGAGATTGAAGGGGAATTTGCATCTGTTTATGTGTGAATGCATGTATGTTTGTGCATTCAAGCGATTATCTGAGAGGGGAGGTATGTGTGAGCATGAATGTTAATGTGTGTGTTTGTGAGTGACAAGGAGTTGGGTAATGGAATCAGGATGTATGTGCGTGTAAGTGTGTGATTGCACACAAGTTCCATGCTTGTGGCCGATTTGAAAGTCCGTGCGTGTGCACTCGTGTGTCTGCATATACGTGGCTATACGTTGTGTGTTAATATGAACATGCAGAGCCACTTGGTATTCCATGCAGCTCGTCTCTTGTCTGTCAAGTACGCGCATGGGGATCGCAACTGGAGAGATTGAAAGTTTGAGGAGCTGAAAGGCCTGCATGCAAATGAGACAAATATACTTGCTTTCTCTTTCTAAACCCCCCAGCTTTTTCTTCATTACTAGCACACCAATTTTCTCATAATTATTTTTTTTTCTTTTCTTCTGCCCTTCTTCCTTTTCAACCTTATTTTCCTCGTGAGCAGATCTCAGAGTGAATCATACTAAGCATGTGTGCGGTGGAAAAAGTAAAAAAAAAAACACTGGAAAGAAAGCAGTAGCACAATTTCTCCACCATCAATAAAACTAGTTGTTCTGCTGCTCCTCTCTCGCTGGGAGGAGAATAAAAATGCTCATCAAAATCTAAAAGCATCTGCGGGGTGAGAGGATGATTTCCATCTGTGATCTAGTATTAATGGAAGTGTTAATAGGGGTGGCGGCTGCATGTGGAAGGACTGACATAGAAACAGCCAGCAGCACTGGATCCTGCTCTGAACCATCAACAAGCTGAGAAGATAAACAACCATGCAGAATACAGATACAGATCTACGTGTGCACACACGATGCAATGCATGCACGTGAGGAGTTTATTGCATATAAACACACACACGAATGACGGGCACTGCATAATTCACAAGAATTTTTAAAAACACTATATATTGCGAACAAATTGCAGACAGAGTGAGTCTTATATCCAGCAAACTATGAGTACACATACAAAATAGCATTTACTCACACATGAACATATTCACAGATGTACACACAAACCAACACACACCCCAGGGATGTACAGTGACAAATAAACAATATTACACTCAGAGTGCTTGTTAATGGAAACAGCTTTCACACACAAAGTATGCACAGATGTATATACACTACCAACATGCACAAATACAAATATGTGAGAGAATAGCAGAGAAGCTGCATACTACTAACACGCAATGCTGACATGTTTTCACAATCTTGTGTGCGCATGCATCAAAAGCAAGCATAAAATACAAACATAAAACACAAACAGGCTGGATGTCAATATTTATACAACTGCACATAGTGAATAGCGCAGTGGGGTGTGAACAGAAAGAAACACAAGTTTGTGACAGAAATCTGAAAGAAAATTTGTTGGACTTTACTATAGGTTTTCACATGGCGATAGGTATTTCTAGGGCTTGTTCCAGATGAATCAAAGACAGAGGAAAGAAAGCACAAAAAAATAACAGTTGGGATTTCTATGTACAAAATAAGCTCATTCTTCACAAACGTAGCCTCTGCATGTATGTGTAGCCTCTAGGGGCTACACATACACCTTTTGCTCCAGTGGTCTATCTTTATTTTCATCATTTTAACCCTTTCACACATTGTGTTCACTACACTGAACAGGAATGGTAAATAGTCTTACACTTATATAGTGCCTTTTCACCCTATGGCACTCAAAGCGCTTTGCACTGCTTTCCATTCATGCATCCACACACACATTCATACGATGAGCTGGGGTTCAGTGTCTTCAGTGTCAAGACTCTGGACATGAGAAGCTGGGATTTGAACCGCTAACCCTTCAGCTCCTGGACAACCCGCTCTACCTACTGAGCCACAGCCGCCTCAGGAACAAGGTAAAAATAAATTTATAGTAATTAAAGACTTAAGGCAAAAACATTTAAGCAAAATGTAACAAGATAGTGGGTATTTTGACTTAAAATTCGCAAAATAATCAGGAAAAGGAACATAAAAAAGGAAAAAATAGTGTGGGAAAAAGTAGTGTGGCAAATCAATAAAAGTGCCCAAAACAAACCAGTCAAAATGAACCAAATTAAACGCAAGAAGAAAAAAAAAATAAAAAAGATCAAGAAAAGTAAAAAACAGAGCAAAACAATCAAAAACTGCAAAGAAAGGAACAAAAAAGAGGAACAAATCAACTAAATAATCAAGTAAATTAAGCATATTGGATAAAAAAAAAAAAGAAAAATGAACAAAAATAAACCAAACAGCCAAGAAAATGTTTTAAAACAAAACCCAAATTTTCAAATTGTGTGGTTGTGTCATATTTTACTATAATAATTATCAATCAATCAATCTTTATTTGTATAGCGCCAATCATCTCAAGGTGCTTCACAATTCAAGGCCGAAATCTCATCAATCAATCAAATTTCCTCCTGCCGGATCCGCTGCAACTAGACAATGCGCGCCACCACGTACAGGGGGACAAAGA
>JAQQAE010010196.1:0-14213 GCA_029823295.1 Pseudamia nigra
GTCAGCTGGGATAGGCTCCAGCACCCCCCCCGACCCTCACGAGGATTAAGGGGTAGAAAATGGATGGATGGATGTTTGGTAAATTTATTTATTGTCTTGTTGACTGTCTTGATTATTTTGTTTATCATCTTGATTATTTAATTCATTCTTGTTCATTTTGTGCATTTTATTCATTTTATATATTTTGTGGCTCATTATTGTAATCGTTTTGCTCATTTTTTGTAAATTCATTTTAGTTCATTTATTGATTTATTTCTTATTTTGTTCATTTGGACCAGCATTAAATCAAAATGAACAAATTAAGCTCACAATTCATCTGCATTTTTTGTGTTTGGAACCAAAAACTTTTGGGAAAAAAATCTTTAATCAAACTATAATTATTGTAAACCTCTGGTACAATACCTCATCATTCACCTTGAGACATCAGTGGTCCTCTGCATTTTTCATTTCAAGGTCTCTGTTTATGTCGACAGGGCATCTCAGCTCTTTGTGGCCCCACAATGACCCGGTGCATCCCCCTGCTACCTGAAATCCCACTTTTCTTTGAGCTCTAATTTCACTCACCGTGGGAAGTTGTAATTACAGCATTAGGTTACTGAAGCGATCAGCACGGAGCTGGGCTTTCTGTGCTGTTCTCAGAGGTCTGAGCCCCCAGACCAGTAGATCCAGTCACCACAGCCAGGAAATGAGACAATCAAAGTCTACTGTATGGACACTGATCTGATCTCAAAGCATATTTAACGTCACAGAGCAACCTTTGTCCTTCAGTCTGAGACAGAAGAAAACAACGTCTCCAAAAAGTTCAGTCACTTTGCAAGATGTAAATAAAAACATAAAGACATGATTTGCAAAACACCAAAACCCCATATTTAATAGAAAATAGGTCAAAGACAACATATCAAATGTTGAGAAAGAAATGTTATTGTTATATAGCCATTTTGAATTTGATGCTAGCAACAACAAAGGCTGAGCCAGTGGCATAGAACAAAATAAAAGCTGTGAAAAGACTTTGAAAGAGTGGCAAACAATGCATTTTAAGTATAATGTTTCACAGCATAAAATAACAACAACAAAAAAAGTCTAGGAATTTCATATCCTACTGTTCATAATGTTTAGAAGAAATCTGTACACAAGGAATGAGGCCAAAAACCACTTTGGGGCCCTGAGACAGCACTGCATTAAAAAACTGTCATGATTCTGTAGTGGACATGATGGGCTGAGGAACACTTCATCCACAAATGACAGTTGGAACTCTACCATGCAAAGAGGAAAGCCCATATGAAGCAGATTCAGAAATGCCGCCACATTTGGCCCTCTGGTTCTGAGCTCATTTCAGATGGACTGAGGCAACGTGGAAAAGTGTCCTGTGGTCTGACCAGTCCAAATTTGAATTCTCTTAGGAAACCGTTGAAGCAAAGCCCTTGAGGCTCAAGATGGGTGGGACCATCTGGTTTGTTTGTAGTCCTCGGTTCCAAAGCCAGCATCTGTGGTGGTATGGGGGTGCATTCGTGGACAAGTCATGGGTACACTGCACATTCATGAAGGCAACATTCATGTTGAATCATATTTGGAGGAAAATATGCTGCCATATAAATTAAATTTAGTTCAAGAAAGTCCTAAACTGACATGTATGTTGCTGCAAATGCGTGGTGCATTATGAAACATAGAATATGAATAATGAGACCCCAAAATGTTGCACAGCTGAAATCCTACATCAAGGTCAACTTGTTGACATCAAATTCAAAATAGAGTTAAATCTCTCACTTTCAATATTGGATATGTTGTCTTTGTCAAGTCATCACATTCTGTTTTCTATTTTTTTAACCTTTCAAACTGTGGCTCAACTTTTTTTTGGAAGCAGTATGGTAGCAAAGTGATGATTTCTTGCCTCAATTTAATTTCTTATGTCTGCCTTTTATTGATAATTTGTGAATTTCTTCTTCTATTATAATAATAATTATTATTATTATCTAATTCCTTTTAAAATTTGATTTATTTATTTATTTGAATATTGTGATTTTTCTTGTTTTTTATGTTTGTCTTATCTTTCTGGCTATGTATTCTGGATTTGAATGCATTAATGAAAACATATGTATATTCTGTTCAAAGAGCTGCTCCGATCATATATACCGGTATTCATTCTTATAAAATATAAATTTGCCTGGTTTTAATTCTATCAAACTTGACAACCACCGCAAAATGTGGGTCACAAGGTGAGACCAGTTGAAAACTAGTAAATTAAACATGTGACTTCAATGGTTTTTTTCTGTCTAATCTGACTGTTTTGTCTGATAAGAATACCTGCAGATCCACTTACTTGCACAATTTTAGTGTTTTCTGTCAATAAAGGAGCTTTGTCTGCCTGTTGTCTGTGGCTCAGGGCAGACTCCGCTGATTTTTACACAAGACAACACCGCCATCTAGTGGAATGAACATGTATAAAACAAGGTACAGTGATAATTCTGCTGGGAACAAGAAGCGCTCATGTAGACTTCGAGAGGGAACTGGTGAGGGTATTAAGCCCACTCAGTAACCTGTGCATTTGTCCCCAGGCTCATTTGTTTGATTTCTGTGCCTTAGTTTGTCATAATTTTCTGTGCATTTGTGATCATTTTGTTGAATATTTTGTGCATTTTTTAATTATGCAGCTATTTTTCCATTTAGTGCTAATTTTGTTTCCAATATTAACTCAGTATGAACAAAATAACTTCAGTCATCTCAAAAATCATATTATCTTTTGCATTTAATTTCTCAATATTCTTTTCAGGCTTGACCCCAGTTTTGTCTATTTTCCTGCTTATTGTGTCTGTTTTGTTGATTTTTTTTTGTTAGGTTTTACTCATTTTCTTGCTTTTTTTGCGATTTTATGCTATTTTATTCCTTTTATTGTTCCCTTCATAAACTGAAGCTGAAGAAAATCATGCATTAGCAATTCATCTGAAAGCAGAAAGTGAAGTGTTTTGTATTCAAAAATTGTAGGAGGATCCAGAGATGCCCAATTAAAAAATCCCTCCTCATTGTTCAAATAAAACCTGCAGCCCTGCACAAACAGAGGGTTGAGTATGTGCAGAATGATACATGCTGCATATAGAGTAAATGCAGTAAATGAGGTGAGGTTTATCAGAGAACAGGGAAGTCTAATGATGGAGAAAGGATTCTGACTTTTACTGAAGTAAAAGTAATAACACAGTGTATATACACCAGAATGAATCTAAACATTGGACACAAAGCTACCAGTCAGAAGCTGAGTCACCGACACAGATAGGGATCCTCTGGAATTGGCCTGGCAGCGTTAGCTTTGACTACCAGTGGGAAGTCCATTGTTAACATTTATCCTCATGTATATGCAATGCTGAATGTCTGAAAATCTACACAGTTTCTGCAATGTCCTTCTGTGTTGTTTGTCATTCTATCTTTACTCTTTTCTTTTGTCTCTCCTCTGTCCACTAACTAAAAGTTTTTCCTCTCCCCTGTTGCCCTCGGCTTGCTCTCGGTGGTTCTGTTGGGTTTACTCTCTGAATAGTCTTGTGGTCTCGGCCTTGAATTGTGAAGCGCCTAGAGATAATCTTCAATTAAGACTGGCACTATACAAATACAATTGAATTGAGATAGATTAAAACACAGTAAAAACTCCAATTCTGAATAAGTTCAGCCAGGTGGGATATGCTAATTAAAAAGAATGCAAAATCCACAGTATGGCAGTATGTACTGTACACAGTTCCTCAGGTTTTGGGGTCTGCAACACATTCCAAAAAACATCAAGTGGTAGCAGTTTTAGGGCTCAGTTAAATCATTCAAAACAATGTGATCTGAAGCAGCTCATATTCCCTCTGTGCATTTGTCTCCCTACTTTGCATAAATAGTGAGTTTTACCCATTTTGTTGCTTATTATGCTCCTTTTTCATAATTATCTTCATTATTTTGGTCACTTTGGTTAATTTTGTTTGTTTTTTTTCTATTCTGGAATGACTTCTTTCTTTTGCTGGTCAATATGGTTAATTTTTTGGTTATTGTCTTACTCTTTGTTGCTCTTTTTGATTTATTTTATAAATTTTTGTTCTTTTTGTGGATCTTTAAATTGCTTACATTCTTGAATATTTTCTGTCTATTTTTTGTGAATTATTTGGTTAATTCTTTATTGATTTAGCACTTGCTCATTTTGAGTCAATGTTGTTGCTGTGCAGCAGATACTGTTATTCATAACATATTATCTTTTAAATAAAATTCTTAAAAATGTTATGACTTGGATTTGTTTCCCTTAAAAATTGAGTTATGTTGTGAGTTTTTCATTCATATTTCGATGTTTGATCTTTTTGTTGTCATTTTGTTGCTTCATTTTGCTCATTTTTGTTAATTCTGGTGATCATTTCTGTTAATTTTTGTTTCCTTCATAAACTTACACAGAAAAGGCACAAATTAATACATTAACAATTCACCAGCACACAAAGTGTTCAATGTAAATAATAAAACACTCATTTGAGGTACAAGTTCCTCAAAGTAGCTCCAGTACTTGAGTACTTGTACTTGCTTCCATTCCTAGGGAAGTCCACAGTGACTCTGTCTCTACTGAAAGATACATAGGTTCATAAATATTCTGTCAGGGAAAGCAAACACACAGTTAGATGATAAAACACTGATGGAAAAGACAGTGATTGACAGTGAGTCACTGTAACGATGTGAAAAGCAAACACATGAACCGAGCTCCGCAGCCAACGACAAAGGCTGAGGGAGCATCTGACAGATCTGTGGAACCGTGTTCAAACACACCGAACACGGCAGTTATCACAGTCACTGTAAATAATAGTGAAAGAATTCTGGTGTGCAATCAGTCACCCAGCACAGTCTGATCAGGGTATAAACTTCACTTACAGGATCATAGCCATTACATACAAGTACAGTATTACAGAGATTAAGAGGGAAAGTGCAGATTTTATAAAGATATCAATGTCAAAATATCATGTTAGAGCTTCACTAGGCCTGATTTCAAGAAAGGTTTTCAGTAGGGAGTCGGGAGGGCTGCCTAACCCTAACACAATGTTAGTTTTCAACCTTGTGTTAAGAACTAACTAATGGAAAGTTAGTTCCCAAAACAAGGTCTCTGTGTTACCAGGTATAAGTTTTTTTATTTTACTTTTCCCAGTACAAACTGCAGAGGGCAATAAATGTTGAGACATAGAAGGCCTTATTTATTTTATCTTTTAGAAAAAATTCAGACATAAAGTCTTAAAGAACTGAAGTGTATTCTAAAATGGCCTTAACATCTGTTTTTTTATTTCATGTTATTTGTCTAATTTTGAAGTTATGTTGAGTTAGCTTACAATTCAAAATACCACAGAAATTATCTTCTTTCCAAACACATTATGTACACTATTTAAATTTTCCAAACATAACTAAACCCTGAAAAATCACCTTAATGGGGCGGCAGTAGCTCAGGAGGTGCATCAGGTTGTCCAATAACTAGACTGTTGGAGGTTCGAACCCCACTCCACTCCTTGGGTAAGACACTACACCCACCTTTCCATGTATGAATGTGATTGGATGTTTGGTGATGGTTGGAGAGGCTATTGTTACAGATTGACAGCCACATTTCCATCACTCTACTCACTCCAGCATGGCTGTGGCTACACCACTGTGAGACTGGACTGAATGAATGATGGATTTAGTGTAAAAGGGCTTTGGGAAGTCTTCTTCCCTAGGCCCTTTTACACTAAATCCATTATTACACTATTAATATTTTACCTCATGTGAGTTTAAATTTGTCGCTAGTCTAACTGGTCTTGAAACTAGTCTCGAGAGCAATTTTGAAGGTCTTAGTAATGTCGTATTGCTTTTTTAAGTGCAGTATTATTCTGTCTTGTCTCCACCTTGGATAAAAATGACTCATGTTTGTTAAAAAAAAATGCTTAAAACATAAATTAATTGTAGAACTTGATGTAATTTTCTTAACTGTATTTTTCCACAAGTTCTCTCATTGGCTAACTGGAATCATTTCACTACTCCTTCAAAAATCCATCTGCAACATTTGAAAACTTTGGTAGCTGTAATGAATGTGTTTGCACATTTTGTCTGGTCTTGACCCGACACCTCAAAATCTTGGTTTTGTTTGGGCATGGGCACATTCTGGTCTTGACTTTGATGGGCTAGACCAGTGGTTCTCCACCTCACCCATTTTCCACCAGCCATCACACACTCTTATCAAATCCAATATTAAACTTCCATACTTAACTGAATATAGCACCAAGATGTACATTTTAAATGTCAATATTGTTCATTTTGAATTCAATGCCAGCAACACATTTCGAAAAAGATGAGCCAGGGTCATGTTGCCCACCATGTTACATCACCTCTTCTCTTGACAACATTATAAGCATTTGTGGACTGAGGAGACATATTGCTGTTTGTGTAAAAGCAAGAAGGTAAAATGGCATTAATGTTCACCTTACAAATGACCAAATCACCAATGCCATGTGAACTGATGTGTCCCCATACTATCACAGACACTGGCTTCTGAACTGAGTGCTGATAATAAACGAGATGGTAAATTAACCCAAAGTGTAGGGTATGCATGATTTCCAAAAAGAACCTCAGATTTTGACTGGTCAGAGCCATGGTTAGAGCACAGGACAGTTTACCTCATCACCAGTAGCCCATTCTAAGACTTTCAACTTGCGCAGAGTTTCAACTTGCGCTTGTACGTAGATCCAGTGACTAACAGTTTTATAACTGCTAGAAGTGTTCCTGAGCCCATGCAGTGATGCCTGCTACAGAATCATGTCTTTATATGTTGCAGTGCAGTTTAGTGCTGCTTCATTTAGATTTGACACAGTGGTTTGACTATTATGGAAACATGGTTGCAATCATTATTTTGTCATTAAGGAATTTATTGTGGTGTGATTATGCACCATAAATAGGAAACTCGTCATTTGCACTGAAAGCACACTTTATAGGAGGCTGTTTATATGAAAGGGAACCCCTCCTGGTTCCCACGCAATAACTGAAAGAAGATGAATTATGACACAGAGGCAGTCAGGTTTAAATTGATACCCAGAGGAAGAAGTTTTTCTGCCAGGACAGAGAAATTCACTTGTCATACACCTGCACCTACATCCAGGTGTTGTTAGTTATCACACATTTTCAAAGACAAACCTTTTCTTTGTCTTGTCTTCCATTTATTACCAGAAATGACAGTCTCCTATTCACTTGAAGTTGCTAATGCCAGGTTTGGTGGCTTCGCCAAGCTGCTCTTCAGATGGAAGGGAAGCATCTACAGGCTGCTCTATAAGGATTTCCTGGTGTTTTGTGGAGTTTATCTGTTTTTCAGTGTGTTTTACAGGTAATGGAGCTTTGCTGTCTGCTTCTGTTGTCATTGTGTTTTCAGGCTTTTACTTGACTTCAGTGGAATTAATCAATTTGCTTCACAGGTTCCTCCTCACACCAATGCAGCAGGATCTGTTTGAGCGGATTGCCCTTTACTGCAACCAGTTCACCAACACCAACTTCATCCCAGTTCTGTTTGTATTGGGTAAGGATGAAAGGACTTTTTTGCAGACATCTTTGCAGACCCATGACATTTTCTCATCAGATTCATCTGGTAGATAGCACCTCAGATAGTGTCTGATGGTTTGGGCGACTGCACTTGGGGACACACATTTTTCAGATTGATTGTCCTTCATTTTCTGTCAGTTGACTAAGACAAATGTTATGTGATATGTGGGTTCATTAATTCCATGGATAGAAAATGTAACTATGTCAGTTTATTACAATTTTCTGGCCCATTTTGATGCTTATTTGCATATTTTAGTTCATTTTGTTACTCATTTAATTCATGCTTTTGATTATTTTCATTCCTTTTTCTCTTCATAAACCTATGCAGTAAAGGCAAAAATTGATGCAGTAATAATTCACCCAACCCATGTCAAATGTTTTAAAAGCAAAGATATTATATGATGTGTAACAAAGATAATAAAAAAGAACTTGGCAAAACCAGAAGACATTTGTCACGCTAGTGATGTACGTAAAATATTCAAATGTGATTAAATTTGTGTGTTAAATAAAAAAATTACATCCCCACATTATCCATTGATGCATTATGCCACCTTGTGAATTCAACTAGATATGAATTAGAAGTTTTCATGAACTCTCATCAAACAGTTCATAAAATCCAGTGTTATCTTATAAAGACAAATATTACCAGCATTCAACACATCATATTAAACCTAAATGCATTTCCCTTGACAGCACCAAGGAAAAGACAACTCATTTTGTTGTTTCCTTTTAGTTGTTTCCTTGCTTTTTCCTTGGCTCCTCTCTCCTCTGCTCTTGTTTCTGGGGGGAGGGGCTTAGAGACTAGGTGTGAGGGCAAACTGGGATGAAGCTTATTACGGTAGTTCCCTCTTTGTTTGGAGGTGGGGCAGCTGACTAGTACAGTGCATACAGTTACATGTATAATCGCAGAGACCCGTCTATTGACCTTATGGCCTTTAAGATGGGGAATCCTAAAAACAAGGCTCTTTTACTTGTTTGTGTTTTGTGTGGCTCTGTGACCTCAGGTTTCTATGTGACCCTGGCCTTTAATCGCTGGTGGGGTCAGTACACCAGCTTCCCACTGCCGGACAATCTGATGATGGTAGTGTCAGGAAACGTCCACGGTTCAGATGTCAGGGGTCGACTGCTGAGACGCACACTCATGAGATACGCAAATTTATCTTCAGTTCTTATTCTCCGCTCCATCAGCACAAGAGTTCGCAAGCGGTTTCCGACTCTGGAGCACATTGTTGAGGCTGGTAAGAACGAATGTAAACTAGTGCTTGTTGGATCACCCATGATCATGGTATCTGCTGCAAAGTAAGACTACCAAACAACAAACAGTTTTGAGATTTTTCAGTCTTTTATTCACAAGCTGCTGTGTGACACAGGTTAGGATGGAGATATTAAAGTGGTCAATTATTATGTGAATAGATACAGACACTTTCAAGCTGTCAAGTTCTAACTGTCCCAAAAGTTGGTGCTGCTGTTGGATATCTGATGGGGCCAATAATTGTGGCAAGTATCAAGTGAAGTAGGTCAGTAATTTTCAAGCAATTGTGAATTTTCTCATTGCAAGCACTCGCACCACACATCCCAAAAGTTGACAGGTGGTTACAGTCCATATCAAAGGCAAATTCCTAGTATCTTGGTCCTGACACCTTTAAAAGTATAGTCAACAATGTTGAGAAACTAGTTAGAAGCCTTGTTCATAGCAACCCGATATAAATTATTAAACAGATGACCTGCCAGTCAAAATGGCTTATAATTTCACAGCTGCCAAGTTTGAATATCTGTTCTTTTTTACCTGTGCCAGATGTTGAAGGAATCTGAAATGCACTCTGTCTCTCCTCAGTCATCCTGTGGCTACATAAGCCACAGATGCAATCCACCACTGTGATTCTTTTCAAGTATATGAGTGAGTACATGAGCTTGTGCACCTATGAGGTTGTGAGCCGCATTGACTGGCTTGTCCCGTGTCCAAACTTGTACCACGGACCACAACAAACCATGAGCTAAGAGCTACATTCTCAACATTGTCGACTGGACCTTTAAGCTATTGTGGCAGGGAATTTAGACCAGCAAATAATATTAAGTTGCACCCACCTGGGAACCATGAGGCAGGTTAATAGTTTACATTCAATTAATTCAAAATCATATATTAGTATTTGTATACATTTTTTCCAGGTGATATTGTTAATTCATTTAGGGTTAAACTTTGAGCTTTGGGTCAAATGTCTATTTCAATTGTGGTGATGGTACTTTTTGAGTTCAGTTGCACTATATTTTTTGTACATTCGTAGCCTGTGTCACCTATTCACACCTCCCCGTTTCTGCGCAGGCTTTATGACGACACATGAGCTCAAGCTGTTTGAGTCGCTGCACTCTGATTTCAACAAATACTGGATGCCTCTAACGTGGTTTTCAAACCTGGCAGCCAGAGCTCGAGAGGAAGATCGAGTGCGAGATGACATCGCTTTGAGGCTGCTGATGGACGTGAGTGATCAGAGCCTCTCTGCACACGGGCACTCAAGACTAGAGCATCTTTACAGGTTGAAGAAGAATTTGTGAAGAAATTGTGTATAAAGGGTAGCAATATGTATTCAGAAATTCCACATTATGACACTTAAATTTATCTCTAGTGATTATAAGGTTGTTGACAAAACAGTGTGTGTTAATTTGATTTCTCCATGGTTTTCTGATGCCCTCTGTAAGTCTGTAACTGGCTGAATCGCAAACCTTTTCCAGTTTGACGTGGGACCCTATTTTGACACAAAGGGGTGGAGCTAATATCACCTTGTGTGTAATTTGTGTGTGTAACCTTTTCGTTTTAAATCAAGAATTCTCCTGGGTCATGGGGGTTGGACTGATGTATTTTAGCCAGACCATAGTTGGTTCTCAGCTGTGATGTCACAAGTTAAACAAATTGAAAATGGCTCATTTTTCCTGTTAGGTGATTTTCTCAGGACTAAACGAATTGACCAAGTTGATGTTTTCACAGCGTTTATCTTACATTATAGACTAAAACTCAATAAATATACAGAGTGGGTCAAAATTATTAGCTTTAATACCTATAAAATTTTGATTGTTTTCCAGATGTTTCCTATGCTTCTCACTCCAGTTCTGGATACTTGGAAATAACTTTTATGACTTTTATATATCCTTCCCCTGCTTTGTGTCCGTCAACAATCCTTCTTTTCAGATCTAAGCTCACTTCTTGTTTTTTTTAAGATGATTTGCATGATATATAGTTTTACAAATCCTTTATTAAATGAATATTGGATACATGTTCAGTTTTAACTTCAGTTCACACAGTTCAACCATTGCTCAGACAAAGAGTAGTGGTTTGTGTTATTCATGTATAAAAAGGTCAGTTCTTCTGGGGGTGAATAATTTAGCTCTCAACTGTACATTTAAACAGTATGGGATGTTTAAATGAAGAATTATGAAATTACCTGCCACATATGATGTACAAACATATTTAAAATACAAATACATTAAATATGTGTATGGTCAGACAAGCTCGGATCTGGTCAGATTTCATGTCTCTATTAAAAATGTAAATAAAGTTGCAGCATAAGTGTAGTGCAGTAAAATGACTTGTAAAAATGTATTTGTCTCTGACATACAGAAGAATTTAAGTAAATGAAAGTTCAAGTCTCTCTAGTTTAAGTCCAATAGAATAGTAAATGTACTTTTTTGTTGTGTCTGATGAATTCGCCTTAATCCGTAACAGCATGTGACCCCGATAAGAGTGTACAACTACACAGACTATTTGTATCCACACAAACTATTTACAACTACACAAACTATTTATTATCACATAAATGTCTGTATTTGCAGGAGCTGAACAACTACAGAGCTAAATGCAGCCTCCTGTTCCACTATGACTGGATCAGCATCCCTCTGGTCTACACACAGGTAAAGAAAAACTCAACAAAAACATCAGAAAACTAGAAAATTTGCAATCTCTGAAGAGATGGCGTTTGATTGCTGAGTCAAAATAGTTGAACTTGCTGGAAAAGTGCAAGAGCTAAATTAACTATACAGTGAAGTAATAACCAAAGGACTGTCGTTGCCAATGGTCACCACACACTCCGTTAGAGTTCTCCATTCATTTCCTATGGGAAAAAAGTGTCCCAAAAGCTTACTATTTTCAAAATTATAAAGATTGAATTATGAAATGCAATGTCCTGAATAAGATGAAACATGTGAAGTTTAAATGGTTTGAATCGGACAAAAAATGTAGGAGTAGTTACACCTCAAAAAAGGTACGGAAGTTGAAGAATATAAAGACTCGAAACAACAATAGCAGGGTTGCTCCATGATTTAGCAATCCCGCTAATTAACACAAATAAAGGAAATGATCAAGAACATTAACAAATTAAACTGTAAAATGAGCAAAAAGAATTGGATAAGTCACGACATTTACAAAAATAGTCAATATAATCCACAAAATAAACACAAACTATCAAAAAGTTACCAACTTAAGAAAGAAAAAATAACAATGCTATCCAGAAAATAAAGAGAAATGAGAAAATAAGCAAAAAAACTCAACAAAAACAAATTCAAAAAATGAATAAAAATGACCAAACTAAGAACCAATAAATGATACTCAGGAAAATGAACAATTTAAGCAGTAACAGTAATTTACAAAATGAACAAAAATGCTAAAAAATTAGCAACATAAGAAAGAACATGAACAAAATATGTAAAACAAATGAACACAATAATTCAGACAATAAACTGAAATGAACAAAATAGGCAAAACGTATCAGGAAAAAATCCAATGAATAAAAACTACAAAAATGAGTTAAAAAAATTCAGGAAAATTAACAAATTAAGCAATAAGATTAGCAAAAAGAACCAAATAAGCCTCAACTTTAACAATATTGGTCAAAATAATCCACAATGTTAACGTTAATGTTAATGAACTAAATATTTGATAAAATGAGAAAAAAATGGACAAAATAAGCAACAAAATGAAGAAAAAAAACAGAAAGAGTAACAAAGTAATAACAACATAATTAAAAAAATTAACATAAATTAATAAACTGCAATGAATAAAATATGAAAAATATGAACAAAGTTAAACATGCAATAAGCTTAAATAAAGAAAATTGGCTAAAATAAATCTCAACAAAAAACAAAGAAAAAAATTCCAAAAATGAATGGAAATGACCAAAGTGAGAAAAAAAATAAAAAGATACTAAAGAAAATGAACAAAATAATCCACAATATGAACAGAAACAAACAAAAAATAACAAGGTAAGTGGTTAAATGAACAGAAATGAATAAAACAGGCAACAAAAAGAGGAAAAACAACATAAAAATGGACAGAAATTAAACCAAAAAAACCACATAATGAATAAAAGTGGTCAAAACAATGAAGGAAATGCATAATTAGCATGAAAATTAACCAATAGGCAAAAAAAAAAATCAGAAAAGTTGAACAAAGAATGAACACAATAATTTGGAAAATGAACAAACATAAGAAAGAAAATGAACAAATTAAAAGGTACTCAAGAAAATGAACAAAATAATCCACACCATAAACAAAAAATCCTGAGAAATGAACAGAAATTAATAAAACAAGCAACAACATTAAGAAAAACTATACAAAAAAGGACAAAAATAAACAAAACAAAACACATAATGAACCAAAGTGATCAAAACAATGAAGAAAATGAACACAATTAGCATGAATGCGAACAAATATAAGCAAAAGAAGCAACAAAGTAGAGCACAAAATGAACAAAGGAGCTGTGCAATACAACAACAACAACAACAACAAATTCATCCACAATATTAACAAGAAAATGAATAAAATAATCATGATATGAACAAAAAGAATGGAAATGAACAAGAGGAATAATGTTTTTGCCAAAATGACCAGAAATAACCAAAAGAATTTACCAAATGATCCTTAAAATGCGACTTATATGGTTCAAATCTACACCTACGGATGGACACTGTCAAAATGGTAAACTGTCACTATCAGACAAATAAACCATTGTAAAAGTCACTACTCTTTCCATTCTCCAGGTTGTTACTATAGCTGTGTATTCGTTTTTTGGCTTCTGTGTGATTGGTCGTCAGTTTCTGAACCCTGATAAAGGATACAAGGACCACACTCTGGACATGTACGTTCCTGTCTTCACTCTGCTGCAGTTCTTCTTCTACGCCGGCTGGCTCAAGGTAAAGCCGAGGTGCTCAAGACAGTTCTGTTAAAGGTCCACTCGTCATCCATGTGTGCACGACATGGACTTTTACCATATAAAATTATTCACCACCTTCACTTCACTAAAGATAAATTGGCCAAAATTTATTCAGACTTAGACCCTCTGTGTGCCAGATGCAAAAATCAGACGGGAACATTTCTCCATACTTTTTGGACATGTTTTCGACTCAGTAAATTCTACACTGAACAAAAATATAAATCAAGACTTTTGTTTTCACTCCTATTTTTTATGAGCTAAACTCAAAGATTGAAACCTTTTTCTATATACACAAAAGGTCCATTTCGCTCAAATATTGTTCGCAAATTTGTCTAAATTTGTGTTAGTGAGCACTTCTCCTCTAATCCATCAGTGGCACAGGTATGGCACTAACACAGATTTAGACAAATTTGTGAACAATATTTGAGAGACATGGACCTGTTGGTACGTAGAAATAGTCTTTGATCTTTG
>JAQQAE010010197.1:0-14212 GCA_029823295.1 Pseudamia nigra
CATTTTCTTGTTTATATTCATTTATGTGACCATTTTGTTGGATATCTTATTACTCTTTAATCAAATTCATTCAAATTACTTAATATTTTAGTAATTTTTCCTGATTATTTTGCTCAGGTGTGTCTTAACCTTATGAGATTTATAATTATTGTTGTGGCTTCTTTGTTTTGCTTTTTTTGTTCATTTTTCATTTATTTTTGATGGTTTAAGTTATGCCGTTTAATGTTGTTCATTTCTGATGATTTTGCTTATTTTTAGATTATTTACATCAGTTTTGTCTTCATTTTTATTCATTAGGGAGTTCTTTTTTATGGCTTTTGTGCTTATTTTGTTCATTTTTGCTCATTTTGATTTATTATAATGTTACTTCCATCAGTGGACAAAGCCACATGAGCTGAAGAACCACAGGTTGCAGACCCCTGGGTTAGGCAATAACTCCGTTATATGATTTACTAGCTTACTAATGCATATGAGTAGAAGACAGCTTTGTGTAATTAGTTTATATGCTGTCATCACGAAAACACCTTGTCATAATGAGTGGTGGGCAGAGTACACACAAACAGTACTCAAGTAAAAGTAATGATACTTTATAACTGTACGTACTTTATAACATGGCATTTATTACAGCATCATAAATTGCATTCAGATGTAAATTATTTGATTCATTTTGGTTTATTTCTCAATTATTTCGATCATTATATTACTGTACTTCTTTTGTTGATTTTTGTTCAGTTTTGTTGGTTACAGTGGAACCTTGGGTTACGAATTTAATCTGTTCTGGCATCACGTTCGTTAACTGAAAATTTCATATGACAGGACCGGTTTTTCCATAGGAATACAACTGTCTCTTCGTAACCCAATTTTTTTTTTCATGTGATCGGATAAAATTTTGGCCAATGTCTTCTTCGTAACCCGAAAAATTTGTGTGTAGATGCATTCGTAACCCAAGGTTCCACTGTATTTTTCTCTTTTTTGTAATTTACTTAATTAATTATTATTTTGCCCAAAGTTGTTGTTCAATTCATTCATTCCTTACCCATTTTCTTTCATATTTTGGTTTTTGTTCAGCTTTTGTTGCTTAGTTTGCAATTTCTTTTTAATTTATATTAGATTTTTTTTTTGCTTGTGCTTATTTTATTCACTTTCTCCACTTGTTCATTTTATTCCTTCTTTTGTTCATTTTTAACATTATTTATGTACATTTTTCCTCATTTCATTGCTTACTTCATTCATTTTGATAACTTGTTTATTTAGTTCATTTGTTTCGTTAATTGTTTTGTATGATTTCAGCATTTTTACTCCTACTTATTGGCATGGAACAAAAATCTAACTAAGTAGAATTATATTTTTTCATTCAAAATGTTACTGAGTAAGCGCAAACGTATTCTGCAAAACAACTACTCTATGAAGTACATTTATTTGGAAAAAAAATCTACTCAAGTGCATGTAAAGGAGTAAAGGTACTGGTTGAGTACTACCCAGCCTATACAGTATAAATACTGAAGAATACTGGAATTAAGCCATTCCATTTCCTGTCTTCTCTTCCAGATGTCTGTGAGTGTCCCCTTTCTCCTCACACTGTTTGTCCAGAAACGACTCATGTGTTTGCCATGTTCTATTCATAAAGGCACAGCGGGTTAACGACTAGGCGTGCTTACTGTGAATAGTCTGATACCAATGTACGTGCTCACCCCCCACCTATTACTCTGTCAGACTGTTTCCTCAAACTACAAAGAACTAATTTTATCAGTGAACTACAGTGAAACCACAGAGGGACCAGAGTAGTGACAGGGGAAAAAGCTGTGATCATGTGACTTTATGTCCCACTGTACCACGCCATCCTCTCAACTTTCAGTGAAGTCATTACATCGTTACAAGAGCATAAAAACATCTCAGTGCTGGTCTACTCTTGTCCTCATCCTTAATTCAATCTGAAAATTGAGTCACTCCATTCAATATTATCTCCATTTATTTGTTTAGTGGGTCTAAGTGGTAATGTTTCCCTGGAATCAATATGAACTGACTGTATTACAGGTTTATATCAAACAGAAGAACACTCAGGATGCAGTGGAGGTAGGTTTACGTCTTTGAATGTGTGTTTGTTTCTGTTTGATGGATTAGAGGTCAGGATTAATAGTACAGTAGTTGGTTCTTTCACGACCTTCGTTTTAAAAATTTTGCAAGTGTTAATTTGGTGCCATGTTGAGGAGATGCGTGGTGCAACGAGTGTCAATGCAGTGTCATGGTGAACAGAATTGTTAGTTTGGATCTTGTGTAGTTTAGATTGAGATCAACAGTGCACAGACCTCTCCAAAATAAGAAAACCCCCTTTTAGGAAATGGGTGCTTTCACTTCTTCAACTAGTAGACTGACATTTACATAGAGAATTACAAAGGCCTCTGGTTAATGCATTCAGATTGCTGAAACGGGTCAAATTTATGCCGTTAAATCACAGTGACATCATCCTCTGGTTTTGAATTAGTGATCGACCGATATAGGTTTTTCAGGGCTGATACCAATACCAATTATTAGTAGTTAAGGAGGCTGATGACCAATATTTAGAGCAGACATTCATTTGCAGTAAAAATGTAAAAATCGGAGTAAAATGATAAAGCATGTTTATTTAACCAAATAAATAGAAAATAAATAGCTCCAGAAGTGCATGGATCCTAGACTCAGAAGTTATTGTAGTCGTCGTGAGCTGCAGAGTTTTTCATATGACTTTCACGCAAACACACACTATTCTCCACATTACATACATTGTCCCCATTGCTAATACGTCGTCTGCTGAGAGCCGGACTGGACAACTAATGTTATTTTAAAAACTAATCAGCCTCCACCTTAGCGTGCTTCCCTACAATAAAACAAGTGAACTGATTTTTTTACGTGCTCGCTCTCAATCACACACACATGCTTTTACTGTCACGGACTGTTTGACTGTCGATATTGTCAGCAGTCTTCTTCAAGTAATTCACAGACATGTCGGGAGGTACTTAAGTAAACATAGCCAATGTTTATTCCACTCTTATGTTATTCTGCTGTACATTGTAACGTTAGTAGATATACAACACTGGGATGTTTATTATAATTTTGGGAGAGTTTTCTGCGTTTCTCTTCGACACATGTGTTTTCTCTCCGGAGCTTGTCCACACGAGAACATGTTACCTCTCTGCTGTGACAGACACAGCTTATGCATACTGTGGCTTGCTTAACCAATCAGATGGCGCCAAGGGCGGAACAATGCTGGAAACAGAAGTAGCAGGAGAGAGAGAGAGGGGGGCAGCTGAGCCAAAACATCACAGTTTTTAATTGATTTCTTGATATCGGCCTGTCGGATAAAAAAAAAACACCAATACCGATATACGTCAAAATTCCAAATATTGGCGCCAATAATCGGCCCGGCCGATAGTTGGTCGACCTCTATTTTGAATGACCACTTGGAAGCCAGGAGTTAGTGTTTTGGCGAGGTTGGCTCTTTAGGTGACCATTTTAGACAAAAGGGTGGGGCTCTGAGAACATAAGGGGTGATGGGTGATGAAACACTAACACTAGCCTAGTGAGATGGGAAAAGGATAAAGTTCATCAAACCGCTGCATAACAGAAACATTTTATGGTCTTGTTAAAGTAACTCAGTATCCACAAAATCATTAAAATAATTTTTATCAATAATTAGAAGCCCTTGAAGTCTGATTTGACAGGCAAGCGAGCTTTTCACATCTGTTAATCAAATCCCAACACGCTGCAATTCAAATCCTTTGGTTTAGCCTTGAAACCCACCACAGTGTCACCTCCAGTCATGTACTGATGCTCAGAGCACCCAATCTCATCAAGACAGCACATGGACACATGATGGTAAGTCTGAAGCTTGCTAGTTGGTGGGGGCTGGGTGGTTATGGTGGCACAGTACCAGTTCGCGGACTTTTATATGGGAGATCAGGGATTGACTCCTGCTTTGTTCACTGCATTTTGGTAAATGTTGTGTCTAAACCTTCCCATGACCTCCTTCCTCCTTAAAGAAACATCACCCTAACCATAGTTTCCTACCACTCAGAAAGTAGTTTTTAAGCCAAAACTCCTCATGAAAGTGGCAACAATGGTGCACCGTTACTACGGTGATGGTCTTGGGGTCAGACTTTCCCTGTTTGTTATATTATGAGGCTGTCAGCCCCTCTGCACATCAGTATGTGACAACTTGGGACATGACCAAGTGTCAGTATATGACAATTTGGGAGTGAGAATGTGTTACAAAGTCTTATTCTTGAAGAACTTTTTTTTTAAATGAATGTGGCAGCAAGATCATACTGGACTATAAGAGCACACTTAGACTAGGAAACCTGTACAGAACCCAAATATTAGTTTGACCCCCAAGGTCCAGTTTGTTTGACTAGTGTGAGTTCTCCATTTTTGGTACACTTTCTTGACTGTGGTCTTGTTGGAAGGGGTGGGCTTTAGCACAGGACAGTTTATAATGTTTATTATGCATTGGCACACACAGATGTGTTTATGTATCCTGTCCACACACACAGTGTGGACAGGATACATAAACACATCTTCCACTGCCTGGTTTAGCTAATTATACCACAAGCAACTCAGTCGTGAACTCAACCAGAATTACACTCATCACAGCTACAGACTTATGCTGACCTATTGTGCTCAAATTTGGTGGCCCTAGCTCTGATAAATGTCTTTGTATGCTAAAACTGATGGTCAGCTTTTATGACCCTGTAACCTTGAGTTTTTGCCTCAAAAATAGCAAAGGGTGCTAGTGCCAAAGAGAACCTGTAGGCCAAGTTTGGTGAATGTAGCTTCATTTGTTTTTGAGTTGGATCATAGACAGGTAGCACCAACTGCTCTATCCACGCCTTGACTGTGCTGGCGAGGGTAATGAGCCACAAAATCAGTAAGGTGGCATGTATTATAATTAGAATGTGATTTTATGTGCACAACACATAACTGTGTTGAGGCCCAACAGTTGTTATATTTTATGTTTTAGAGGGTCACAACTAATTTCACTGTATTCATATGCAGTGATAAGAAACGCTGTCTGATTTCTAAGGCACACTCTTGGTTTGAGATAGGAACAGAGATGGTGCTAGTGTGCACTCTCCAGGATACTTTTCGTTCTTGATGAAGTTGTGATGCTTGCCCCTTGAATTAAAACTTTCTCAAACCCCTGTCTCTACTGAAATTTCCCAGCCCTCGTTTTTCCACAGTGTTTGAATCATTCAACATCTTATCTGCACATGTGTTTACTTGTTTCCAGTGAGACTGACAAGAGTTGCCTGAAGGATCACATTTTTGATTGCAGGAGAGTGTGCACTCCAGATAACACAAACGTGTCTTCAAAATAACTACTGTAACACTCAAAATTACTCAGCAAAGTATTAGTACAGTACATTGTGCAAGAAAAATTGCAAGTCATACAGAGTACTCAACAGAATCATGATTTTGGTAAATATTGAATCTTCCCAGTGCTTCTTAGAATACGTGCATGGGTCATAGCTGAAAACAGGCCCTCAAGTTGTGTGAAATGAGGTTAAATGTTCTTGTGTCTTTTCTCTGCCCTAGGGCACAGCCACACCTTACGATAAACAGGTTATCCAAAGCCTTATCTGGACAGGTGATCCATCAGTTGCACGAGGTTGACATACTATAAGGCACTTGCAGCAGCTATAATACCTAGGCACGCACTCGGGGGAGAAAAACACATGCGCAAATGCACACTGTCAACAGAGAAGCAGAAATTTCCCTTTTTTGCATCTAGTCATATAATGTTTCACCTACTTTCTCTCACTCAAGTTAAAAACTAAACTATTGACACCTCTTGAGGCTGAAAGCAAAAGCCAACAGGGTGAATTTGTTGAAGTTGAAAACTGACTTCACTGGTTTCATCACATCCTGGCTGAAGCTAGGCCGATACACATGTGAATACAGTCGAAATGAGAATATATTACTCTTGTTTGCCCCTCTGCCTTGTCTAGTCTTGTTTGCCTTGAACCAAAAGATTATGACAAGGAGAAGAATGTCTCCAAAATGTGCTAGTTGCCTAAGTCAGTTTGTAGTAACTTGTAATTAACTTTAGTGTCGTGCTTTTGAGTCTGGACGAGTTAGACAATGGGGTAAGTGTAGAGAAAGAATAAATGTTGTGTAATTATAACTATCTGTCAGAGAACTACAAGTGTTGTATTGAGTGTCTTACATGCAGGGCTCTGTTTACCAAACTAGCAAGGTCTTTTCTGTGCTCTTTTTGTTTTACTTATGCAATTTTTTCTCTCATTCCTGTAAACGCTCTTACCCTCCATCATGCCTCGCTGGGTTTTTACATCACCCGTTTCTCTGTTGCATCGAAAAAGGAAGTAATTTGACTTCTGTGCTGTCATGAATATGCAGTAGTTCTCATCAAACTTCCCTTGTCTATGCTTTTCTTTTACACTCCAGGCAAGAATGCAGCCACACTCACCTTACCTGGGTGTGTTTGCCACAGTAAATGTTTGGTTTAGCCAGCCTTTGGGATCACTCGTTATGCAGAGGGGGCAAATTTCAACATGTCCTCAGAGTAGGAATGCAGCTGCCCCCCATCCCACCACTACCATCACCACCCCCACCCTACCCCTGGGCCTTTGACAGCCTATTTATGAGGAGGTGATGAGCATGGAGGGAGACAGGAAGAGAGTAAACCGGCACAGTGGGATCAGGGCAGGATATGAGGTGTGTTGTCACTGCTGAGTCAAATGGTAGCAACTAATGGTTTGTTCATTCTTGTTATATTTTGTTTGTTGCTCATATAGGAGTGGCAACATCCTTGCATCAAGTTGAACAACTGATTAACAAAGTTGATATTTTCCTACATAAAGGATATGTCTGCCTATCTGTTGAATATGTGACAATCCAGACTGTACAATTTAAAGAGATTTTGGATTGTCCATGTTGTACTGCCATGGTTCTACAGTCCTACTTATTCTGTCCTATAGTGCTTGAGTAGGCATTATAGTCATCTACTATGAATGAGGGTGGACTAGAAATAACATCTAAAACTAAAAATCTCAAAATGTCCAGAAGAAACTCTGGATCTAACCAAGAGATCATGTGTTTTTTACAGCCACCATAGATCAGGGCAGGTGTTCAGAATGTTGCAGTCTGTATCTTCACCACTAGATGTCGACAAATAGCACTTTCCCAATACCACTACGCAATCGCATTGCCCCTTTCCGTATTCTCAGTGTAGTGCTGTTCTGTGGTTTGTTGCTGACAGTGAACATGCATTTTTGTCCAGACATACAGGTTTGACGGTTAGGGTAGAGCTGGGTAATATAGCAAAAAATATGAGTTGATTAGTAACTGATCATAATTCTCATGATAAATAAAACCCAAATTTAAAGACTGATTTCTTGTGGTCCTGAGTCAAAGTTTTATTTCTGAAATATTGAAGAACAACAATGGAACAATGGAAACAAAGCAAAAAGACAAATCAAGATGAAAAAATGCAAAAAAAAGATGCAATAACTTCAAATCAACATTAATGATAAAGTATGCAACTTTTCTCTGTTTAGTAATAGTGTTGCAACATGAGAGTCTCCACAACAGAGCCATAATTAAAACACATTATGGAAGAGAAATGCAATGTTGAGAAAAAACTCATAAAACAGACAAGCAGACACCAATTTTCTGGTGTTTTTCACTCTACAGCAGACATAAACTCACCCACACCATTGCTATATGCTGTGGGAAGGTTCCAGAGAGAACCAGAACCAAAACAGATTGCTTCTTAGTTTGACTTGTACATGCCTTCTGCCCCAATGAGCTGCCTGGCACGCTGATTGACTGGAGATGTAAACACTTATCACTACAAAACTTCAACAAAAATCCAGGCAGAGGGAAGGGTCCGCAGTTAAATCCACCAGCATACACTGACACAGAGACAAAAGTGGTTATAAATGGTTATAAATGATTATTAATGGACAAGTCGAGACACTGATTTTAGGAAGGAAATTCATATACATTATCTTTAAATAATCCAAACTAAAATACTTCTCAGAAAAGATTAAACTAATGTAAAAGGTACAGAAAGAGGTGAACAGCACAAAAATACTATGTAGGAAAAAATGACAAAATGAAAAAGACTGATAACAGAAAAAGCCCAAAAAGAAGATAAACATATGTTCCAGTTACAAAGAAGTTGGGATGCTATGTAAAATACAAATAAAAACAGAATAGAATTATTTATTTTATCATAAACAACATATCAGATGTTGAAACTGAGACATTGTACCATTTTCTGGAAAATATTAGCTCATTATGAATTTGATGATAGCAAAAAAAAACATGACAAAAACCATGTAAAAAAAGTAAAAGCAGCCATAAAAGTAGCTGCTTTTGTGGTCGACTGCTTCTCTTCATTTGTTTTATTTATTTTGATTTAATGTTGTGGGTACCAGGGCACTTTAAATCACAGCACCTAAAATTAGATTATTGCCATCTCAGATCTTAATCAACAAGACAAAACCTTTTAAATACATTGAAAGTGATGTAGCTGCTATTGTAGCTAAAATGAATCCTAAAAACAGAAGAAACATCTATATTGTAATAAATATTTTGTCATCCAGCGCTAGGTTATTGATACATCTTAACTGAATTTAAACAATGTAACATAGAAACTAGGACATATTTTCTTTTTAAATGAAGTGTAATACATGCATATACTGTTATAAACCTATTTTATGAAATGCATGGATATCAGTGGTTAAAGAGCAAAATCTGTCCTTTATTATGAAGAGTGCAATAAATCTTGGGTGGTCCTATATATGTAATTTATATAGGGAATTCTAATATAAAACCATGCATTTTAGGGTGAAAATACCACTGCTTACCTCTGAAACCTTCACTGTAAGTCAAATGTGATGGCATCAATCAGCAGTGTTGAATTTCCACAACAAACACAGGTGACCCACATGGTTCTGCTGAGACACTGAGACGACACTAAGTATGTTTATGAGGTCGGATTGGACTAAGGCTTTGTCTCTGACGCGCTGACACCCAAGGTTACCCAAGCGTCCCAGCATCACGTAATTAACACTAGACCTTTTTTTTCCCAACAAGAGCAAAGTTCATATTAACTGGTCTTTAAGTGTTTTGTAATGCCCTTGTTTATTCTCAGACTGAACCTGTTTCTCTCAAAATGCTTTGGGTAATCTTTCCTAATGCATGTTCTGGCTTTGCTTTTCTCACAAGAATGTTTCACCTTGTTTTGAGACACTGTGTGCCTTTACTCCTGAAAAACACATTGCATGGCCATGACTTTTGATTTAACATGTCATAAAACAGGGACAAAACAAGGCTTTTTTTTTTTTAGTTTGGGAGCAGACACGCAAACATACATGGTTTAGATTACAGAAGGGTTTCCTAAACATTCACTATGGGACCCTGAGAGTCCACATGTAACTCCTGCTAACTTGTAGAAACCTGTGTGGAATCTGAGATGCTGTCTGTATTTCTGAATGATTACCTGAACCAAGGCCTTCCTCCCAGTCCAATGCAAACGGGAGTCTCGTCCAGGTTGTCATCACTTTGGAAATGTCATTGATTGATTGCTGATAGTGCCTCTGTGGTAGTAAAAAAGGGATAGTTGTATTTCTTTTTGGTTGGTGAGTGTCTGTTTTCATGCAATAGTTGAGAATATTCCAAAAGGCAAAGGGCCTGAAAACTGAGGCAAGGGTCAAATGTATTTCTTCAAATGTCCAATTGAAAAGACTGGTCCCAGATGTATGTGGAAGGGGACAAACTAGGGTATTTTTTCTATGGTAACTCAGTCCTTTGATGTTTGACCCTAAGATGATACACATCTTATGTTTCACCAGTCAGTGGTTGCAAAGACACTCTTTTATGCTGTGGGAAGGCAACATCACACAGAGAGATGCAAAATGCCTGGACAGACAGGTTAAAAAAGCTGGATCAGTGGTTTGAGGGAGGTTGGACTCACTGGGAACTGTGGTAAACAGGTGCACACAGAAGAAGCTAGAAGTTATCTAGACCATCCTCTTCACCTCATTCTGTCCCAACAAAGGAGCAGCTGCAATGGACGACTAACATCACTGAACCTTATGGGACCTCCTTCACCCTCCGCCATCAGACTGTTCAACACAATAGCTGATGGCAGACTGACAACTTGTTACTGTTTTGAGCTTTCTCACCAATGAGCTTGTGAACTGAATGAAGCTGATGCAGAAATAACTTAAATTTTCAATGTTATTGGCATAGAGTTACACTGGACTTCTCAATGATAATACTCAGTGAATAGATGTCACAAATCTTCATAATCTTAAACATTTTATTTGGACCCTCTAATAAGTGTTCTTTATCTTCGTGTATGACAAATGTCTGCCCTGCTGGGCTTTGATTGGCAGGTCTCTATGGCAACTCCGTTCACCTGTGAGATGTTGGACATTTATAGCTTCTTTTTCTTTAACTGAACGTACTTTTCCTGACAGACACTAAATTTCAGTTGTGGTTAAGTGCTTACACTACCAACACCACAATATGACTTTGGGCGGCAACGAAGATTTACTGAGTCAGTAAAGTAGCATTTAGTATTAGCTAATGTAGCTACACCCTCATTCATCCAAATATGGTCACGTCCTGGTTTTGACTCCAAAATTACATTCAATTGGCCTCCAAACACTAGCTCAGAAACGGGTGCCACAACGTTTACTCTGTCTACTGTATGCAGGCTACGGTTTGGACCAGTGACTGGGTATTTTGCACAGTGGACTGAAGGAGGTTACAACCCTGCATATTTACATCTTATTAATCTGAAATATCCAAAATTTCAACCACACATTGTATCTGTGAAAGCATCCTTAGTCGATGTGGTGGTGTTTTTAAATTTATGTTAGCTTGATGACCCTTCCTTGAATCACCACCTTATCGTGGTAGAGAGGTTTGTGTGCCCAAGTGATCCTAGGAGCTATGTTGTCGGGGGCAATTCACTCCTGGTAGGGTGTCCCAAGGCAAACTGGTCCTAGGTGACAGGTCAGACAAAGAGCAATTCGGAAGAGTCTTACAGTATGACCATCTGCCCACCACCTGCAGGAAGGGTAATAAGAGTCCGGTGCTGTGTGGTTTGGGAGGCAGCCCAAGGCAGGGGCCTTGGCGGTCCAATCCCTGGTTGCCAAAACTAGCTGCTATTGGGAGGAGGCCCTGAGGCAGACACAGGACACGCTGGAGGGACTATATCTCTTTGCTGGCCTCGAAATGCCTGGGAGTCCCTCCAGAGGAGGATGTGGCTGGAGAGAGGGAAGTCTGGGCTTCTCTGCTCAGGTTGCTGCCCCTGCAACCCTGACCAAGATAAGCAGAAGAGTCCCACATGTCCCCAAGAGTCCCCAATGGCCGTTCAGATTCTGCACTGTAGATTTTGTCACACATTTTAACATTGATTTTTTTTTTAGTGTTTAGTTGATTTAAAATGCTGCAGACCATCATATTATAAATCTGCTACTATAGAGTCATTTCCAACCTGTTTTGCATCTGTAGGTGTCACGTCAGCAGATTTCGATATGTTTCATTTATTACTGTGGTTTATGGTGGACAAGTTTCCTGGGCTGGAAAATCAGATTCAAAATTTGATGGTTTCAAAACCTAATCCACAAACCAATGAGTGATGTCAGCGAAGCGTCATTTACTTTTACATGTATATATAGAAAATAGCGTTAGATATTGAGCTGTTATGCTGCACTATACAAACAGCTGAGGCTGAGAGTTGTCCCTCCTATAGCTCTTGCCTAAATGACTTGTCCAGTTGGTTGGTTGAAGTAAAAGGACATTTGTAACTCTGTCATCTCCAATGATCACGTTTCAAAGAGGTAATGAGATAATTTGATTTGAGCAGCAGAGGAAACAAATTCACATGACTGAGATCTCTGAAAAGGCAACCTCTGTGACTGTTCATGTTCAGGTGATGCATCAAAGAGAAGATATTTTTGTCTGGCCTCTTGAGATCTTCAGAGGGAAATTGGTTTGCAGCCCACAGCACAGCACACCCACGCACAGATCATACAAACATTTGTACGTAAATGAATACAGAAAAATAAATAAATCCACTCCGATAAACAAATTCAGCATCTAGCAAAAGTGCTATAAGCAGGAAGATGTTAAAAACTGAAATTAACCTTTGTTTAACAGATAAAACATAAAAGAATAAAAACTGATTGTATGTAAAGATAAAAATCAGTCAATGTGTAGTTCTAACTGTAAAGTGCCAAGCAGCAGGAAAATATGAATGAAAGTGAGTAAAATAATTCAACCTACAATGTCATCTTTTAGTCAAATGTCTCTCTGACGTCAGCTAAAAAGCAGTAAAATGTAAATGGAGATGGTTTGTTTTCTTCATTTACACACTTTGTTCACTTTACCCACTCAGAATGAATCTACCACCCATCTGTTGAGAACCAGTTTAAAAAGTGTTTGCTGGATTTATGACCACTTAGTCATTTTCATCCTTAATCATGTCTAATCTGTGTTTCGTTTGGTTTGAGCAGTGAAAAGCTGAGTCATGGAGACAGTTTGATTTCAAAACACAATGACCTTCCACAACAAAGGCGCACGTTTCTGTCTACATTCATTATCTGTATTTATTCTGACTTATCAGCGCATGAAAGAGAAATTGCTTGTAATCTACACTACCGGTCAAAAGTTTGGACACACCTCGTCCTTCAACCCTGGGCATGTTTTAGAGTTTCTATTGTGCAAAGTGGACCATATTTAGCTTTGATGACAGCTTTGCACACTCTCGGCATTCTTCTTCAGATTCATAAGGTAGTCACCTGGAATGATTTTCAGTTCACAAATGACTTGATTTGTGCCATTTCTTGCCTTTTTAATGTGCTTGAGACCATGACCATGTCTTGTGGAGAGGAAGGGTAGGGACAGTAGCCCTATTACTATACTACTATAACTACGGTTTAAATCCATGTTATGGTCAGAAACACTCAGGTAAAGAGAAAAGACAGGTAATCATTACAGCTGTTGACTATTATTTTATGTAACACTAAAACAAATTTCTTTATTATTCACTGTAATATAGTTACATATAGTCATTCACATCATAATATTTTCATATTATCTGGCATATCACAGCTGAAATGTTTTTTCTCTGCTCTTTTGATACTATTATAGTGTATATCATGAAATTACTGTAGGCGTGTGATTGAAGTTTGATTTGATTTGAATGCTTTTTTGTCTGAAATGCTAGCTGCTTTATTATGTTATTACGGTTTCAGTAGTTGGGCTCCGTGCTAACATCCCCATAGATAATAAGCAACCTGCTCATGCTGCCAAGCTGAAACCATCACAGTGTAATATTAAATAAAGTTATGTGTTTCATTTATGCAGCACAAAGCACTTTAGTCTCTGCTGCAGCATTCACAGTCAGACACATCGCTGCTGGTTGCCTAGCCGAGTCTTAATCCGTCACGTCATTCACAGTAAAAGTTTCAAGCAAGCCTAGGACAGTGAGAAAAGCCAGACAGCAAACAATGAGAGGTGCATTTGCAAAACTCAAAGACAATTTAGTAAAAGTGAGTCAGGATTTTAACTATGTGCACTCTGGTAAAACTTTTCTGTGTGAATACAGTGGTCCCTCGCTATATCACGGTTCACCTTCCGCAGCCTCGCTGTTTCGCAGATTTATTTATTTTTGTGCAATTTTCATGTACTTTTTATACAGCGTATGAACACGCATTGTGTTCTGTGTCCTGATTGGCTAAAGGGGAACCTGCGCATTGTGTTCTGCATCCTGATTGGCTAAGGCCATTGTCAGTCATCGTCATCTCCTCCATGTTGTGTCTCTTGTGGTGTGCAGTGCAGAGTGCGGTCAGCTTTGGCGGACTTCCACGGGTGTTCGCTGGTGGTGTGCCTCTGAAGTGCTGTGTGTTTGTGGGTTTTCTCTCCGACGGAGGCCCGCGGTGTCGCCGATGCCCTTCATAGGACGGGGTTGCTGCAGCGGAGCGGCGCTGGCGGAGGGGGGGGAGCTGTGACACGTGGGTCACTTTTTGTGGTTTCTTGTGTTTCCAGCTTCGTAGGTTGATTGTTGAAATTAAATTTGTTGTTTCTGGAGGCCATTGTGTTTTTTTGTAGGAAAGTAAGTTTTTTTTTTGTTTCTCAAACAAATGTTTGGGCCTGAAAACAGTTTTTCCATAGGAATCTACTTTGCGGATTTCGC
>JAQQAE010010198.1:0-14212 GCA_029823295.1 Pseudamia nigra
TACATGTATTCCTATGGAAAAGGTCCATTTGCATAACAAAAAATTTGCATACAGAACGTGATGCCGGAACGGATTAAATTCGTTGTGCGAGGTACCACTGTATGTTATTTTAATGCTATATTTTACATGCCGTGATGAGATAAACACATACCCACAGCTGAGACAGATGCTGGAGCATGTAAAGTACTCGTCAGGAAAGAAGGAGTTGCTGCTCATCTGCTCGTCTGGAATCTCCCCGCTAAAGCGCTCGCTTAGAGCCTGAGAGGACGAAGATGAGGAAGAGCAAAATAAGTTCAGCATCTGAAATTCTGGCTTTACAATGTTGGTGGAACATACACGTTAATTTAACGTAAACATATTCGTATTCTTCAAAAGTCACACATTTCGATTCATATATTCTTAAAACAAGATTCTACCTGCAGAGCCTTGCAGATGACACTGGCAGAACGAGGGGAGCGGGTCGTGTTGTTATCCAGCTGTTGCTCCAGGCTGTGAAGCAGCCCACTGAAGTCTGTGGGAGGGTTGTAGGTCCGAGTTCCCCGATACTGGATGGAGCTGAATGCTTCTGGAAATAGACCCAACTTCCTGAAACGCTCCTGAAGCAGACGATCAGCTGATTCACATGGTTTGTCTGCGGCACAAATACCATCAGAGACAGATATATGTTAAAAAAGGCACCAAAGTCATTTTATGTGAAGAATGGCATATGAGAATTGGGGTTTTATTTAATGTACCTGATCCCAGCAGCTTGGTGTGGACAGTCTCATGAAAAATGATCACTGCAGGACCTAAAGTGGACAATGGGACATCAAGACCACAGCGGGTTGTAGTCGCCTTCAGCTCCTTGGTGAAATGCTTCAGGTAGGCATCTGAAGCATCCCCGAGGAACTTGAAGAGATCATCGTGGAGACGGTCGGCATGGGTTCGATAAATAATGATGTCAGAGATGGCAAGGACCTTGAGGAGCAGACGAGTTCGCTGCCCCTGGTTGGCACCTGATTAGTGAAAAGAGTGTGGCACATGACTGCATCTGCATGTTATGAAATATAGGAGCACATGAAATACAGTTCATTCCTTACCAGCTCCAAGCAACCCTTCAGTGTCGATGACAACCACCTGATGCACAGGGTCCATCGCCGCCCAAACACCCATGGTGCAGGACTCCTGGGTGGGGGAGGTCTTGAAAACTTCTCGTCCAAGGAAAAAAGTGTGGTTGAGGGTGTATGACTTGCCCTCGCCAGTGTTCCCAAAGATGGAGACCACCTTGAGGAGTTCATCTGATATGCAGCCCAATCTGCTGACAAAGTCCTCCTCATCCTTCATCTGAGGGGAAAAGATGCAAAAAAAATTTACATTTGTAATGAGTAAACCATGCATCCATGTGACACTGTTAAAAACACCCATGTCATACCTGCATCTCCTCTTTTTCATCCACTAACAGGAAGCTGCACACCTTCTCCAACTTAGCTTTCAGAATCTCCATGTCTCCCTCTTCACTCTCACTGTTGTCCTGAGGAGCTTTAGCAGGAGGGTAAGGCGTCAGTGGGTGCTTCCTCTTGTTGACCCCACCGTGGGTGCGTTTCTGGCAGTCCAAACACAAGTTGATCTTACAACCCTGGCAGCGCACCACTGCTCTGAGTCGTCCTCCGTTCACAGAGCAGCTGCTGTCACCTTTGCAGGAGTCACAGAAAGGAACATGACCTGGAGCAATCCGAACCCGCTCGTGATTCCTCATCCTGTCCTGGCGATGGAGCTCCAGCTCGCAGCGCGCGCACTGCAGGCTGCCGCATTCGTCACACTCGAAGGCAGCTTCATCCGAGCCGCCGCAGGCATAACTCTCCTGACAAACCAGAACGGTGTTCATTCCTTTATCTACAGCCGGACCTTGGCCACTCATATCACAACTGACAGGACGGGAGAACAACGGGGTGCTATGATTTAATCGAATAAGGACCGCAATGGAACACAAAATGTTATGGCACGAGTAAATAAATGTCTAGTCAAATATGAGGTATTGTTTTTATTTAAATTGTCTTAAAAGTCACTCTAGTTGTGCAAAAATACAGCTTGAAATGGCTATGAAATGCCAAGCAGCCTATTTGTCAATAGTTTAAATTGTGTAATATGGCAAGTCGAGACAGCAACTTGTAAACTGTAAATTATGTCCAAACATGAAATTACTTTCAATGCTTGGCACATCAGTCTGCTAGCTAACATTAGCTGCACCGAATCAAGTGTCCTGTGTCAGTAAACTTAGGCAGTGAACGATGCCAAGTCATTTAACGGTAGCTTCACCGTTAGAACAAAAATCATGAACGAAATAAATTATATATCTACGAGGCTACACGAACAAACACAGTCCTGAGGTGACAAACAACCTTCATTTCAGCCGACTGACCTAGCAACAGTAATAGTCCGACGGACGACGACTAACGCCTTCAGTCTGAAATAAAATGTGCGTCGACACAGTCTAAAAGTGAACACGTACACTGTGTAACAACCTCCCGCCTCCGGACACAGACGGCGAACCGGGAGGAGAACGTTAACCAGCGGGACTGATCTGTGTCCGACCCTGGAGATGGTGTTGCTTTTACATCAGCTGATCGCCTTGTTTTTATCCACAGGTCAAAAGCTATGAGAACACAGTGCATTTTGGGAAATGGCGTTTTGGCGAGTCCCCACGAAAGCTGCTTTACGGTTCGCTTACAGTTTTCGCCAGTGTACACCGAGTTTTAACTTTAGGTGGAGACTGTGTAGGAAAGCACTGCGTATTCTTCACATGTCGAATTGTGCGTCATGCAGCTGCTATATCGTACTTTATTTATTACGTGCATGAGTTGTCATGAACTATATTGTATTGCCTAATATATTTTAATTAACCACAACCTTCCCTGGTAGAGCCTTCGACACGCCCCGGTGTAGAAAACCAACCAACCTCTGTGTGACTTCAATTGCATCCTGCTAGTTGTAGTAAACCTAGACATTATATCGTCCGGTAATTTCACTACATATCTGCAAATACTCAGATTTGCTGAACATTTAACGATACGCGGATGGTTTTTTTGGCCAGCTGCTTTGCCAAATAGCAGCGATTTACATCTGCATATGCTGATGACCTTGCCTGTTTCCAGAGCGTCAGTGCAGTGTTAGCTCAATGCTAACCCGACCTCGTAGTTCACTGAGAGTTCAGATTTACCCTAATGCAATTCCTTCCTCGTTTTTAAACGTGCTTTGCTTTCACGATGGAAGATGAAGTCTTTACAGACATTAATGGTAAACCCATATCACTGGACTGTCAGAGTCACTCCAGTTTTTGCGGAGAGTTCACCGTTAGCTCTCCTAAAGTGTCCATCGTTAAAGTGACGGTGTACACCTGCTGCGTGTGGCTTTTAGCCTACGCCGTGTTCTTCTTCACACAGGTAAGAAAACACCAATAAACATTCACTCACTTTTTCAATTTTCAACTACATCAACTCCTTATGCTTAAACAACTTTTAAACTTTGGACTTTTTCAGCTTAATCGTCAGCATTTCAACATTACTTTAACATGAGTTCAGCACTTCAGCAGTTTTCAGCAAATTCAATCAGCAATCCCACGCAGTCTCTTCAGAGATTGCACATATTCTAGTTTTGTTATTTATTTATTTTATTACCTTGGTGCTTTACATGATTGTGCTTCGTGTTAACCTTTATTGTACATTTTTGCTCATTTCCTTGATTTTTTTCCCCCTTCTAATTCTTGTAGGTTTCTTAATTGTTTTGTTCACATCCGTTTGTCTGTGTCTGTAAGCAGCTGTCTGCAGAACTTGAAATCATCTGGGTGTTATTGTCTTTTGCAGAACACAGCTGTTCTGTCCAGCGCTATCCTCATCACCCTGCTGGGGATGATGCTTCACATTCACTTTGTGAAGGTGGACCACGAGTCCCTGCTCATCATTGGCTCCCTAGGTATTCAGGTGTCCTACAGCTACGCCTCCGGTCGTGAGACCACAACGTTTATCGAGATGAGCAAAATTAAGGACATTGCCATCAATGAAGCAATTTACATGGTGTGTAGTTTTACTTATGGACATGTGTGTCTTCAGTTGTATTATTACCTCTGCCAAGGAGGTTATAGTTTTGTCTGTGTTAGTTTATTTAATTTATCTGTTTGTTTGTTCACAACATAACTCGAAAAGGTATGAACCGATTTGGATGAAATTTTCAGGATTGGTCAGAAATGCCACAAGGACCCATTGATTAGATTGTAGGAGTGATCTGGATTCAGAAGATTTTTAAAGGATTCTTCACCACTGTGAAATAGGGTCACGTTCAACATTTGTTCTTTTAATGCCACAAATAACACTCGGGAAAATTTATTCAACACAGGATAATACCATAATAGATTCTATCAAATCACAATGTTTGATCCAGATATGGGCAATATTTTGGATGCAGTGATGCAGAATGCTTACACTTATAGGGGTTGAGGAAAACAATTACTGTAAGGTAGCAAATAAAGCTTTAATTTTTAAAGATTTCATGGTCAAAGAATCCAATAATGTCAGTCAAATAAACTGAGGAATATTAGTTTTGGGTGCAATGACATTATAGGTGAAATGAGTGTTGGTTCATATCATAATGGCAGGTTTGCACTATGAAGAGAAACTGAGGTGCCTTGTGGAGGCCTGCGCTCTCTCTGTGCTTTCTAGCTTAAATTATTATTTGATCATTTGAGCTACATTCATATTTAGTCATTGTGAAGGTTGTCCTAATGATGAAACTTGACGGGGTGAGTAATGCAGGTCATTTCTAAGTCCTTTAAAAGGACTTAAAATGTGTAAAATTCAATTTGACCAAAATAAGGTCTTAAAGTCTTCTTAAAATTGAGTTTATTGGGTATTGATCACCACAGATATTTGATCTGTGAGGGATATGTGAATGTCCACAGTTTTGACACTTTAAAGCTACAACTGCACCAAATATTTGTCTTTTTTTCTTTTACCGGGAATTTGATCTTCTCTATGGAAAAATGTATATTTTTATTTCAGATTTTGGTCACTTCTTGGATTATTTTTGTTAATGTTATTTGTGGTCACTTCACTGTTTTATTCAGTTATTTCTTCCTCATTTTAATACAATAATTTTGACCCTCACTGTGTAAAGCTTAAAAAGTGAAAAAATATTATTCACGAGCATTTCAAAATAATTGCAACTTGACGATGATGTAAGGACTGTGACAGGCCTCGTATTTGTAAAAGAATACACGTTTGGTATTTGTATTTCAGCATCAAATCATCTATTACCTGTGCGTGCTGTTGAAAGACCCGTCGGACCCCAGTGCTGTATCAAGTGTCGTTCCGTTGTTTCAGGTGAGACAGAATCCACGTTTTTGTCCACTATTGCAATCTACACAAAAAGAAGGCACTCGCTTGCTTTATTCATGATATGTGATTCCAGCGATCATCCTCTTTTTGTATTTCAGAGTTCGAAGCCCAGGTTGAACTGTTTGGTGAAAGTTTACAAAAGCTGCCAGGAGATTTTGTCAAAGTCCTGACAATGTGAAAAGCCAAGTTATGAAACACTGTGAGCACTTCTTGCATCATTAGTACATCTTAATATGGCCTTTTTTACTGTGTTTGATGATATTCCTAGTTTGTCATCGCAGCTATACACAGTTGAATGCAAATTGAAATCACAAATATTAGTATTTAATATGTAGTTACTTAAAAATATCGCCGGAGCCAAAACAGGGTGTGTACAGTTCCTGAAAAAATTGAGAATGTCACATTATTATGTTGAAAGGTTTGCTTCATTTTCTCTACATTTTTAGATAATTTTAGTCACTTTTTGGCCACTTTGTTGTTTATTTTGTTCAGTTTGATTATTTTTGATTACTTTTGACTATTTTATTTTCATTTATAATGCATTTTTTTATCTGTTTCTGTTTCAGTTTTTGTGAATTTTTGGCAATTTCCTGCTTGTCTTGCTGTGTTGTAAACAGCAGTACGGGCTCGTTTTTTTTTTTTCATACATTTTTCACATATAAAGAGGAAGAAATGCATAAAAATATAGATAGATTCATTTAGAGTAAAATTGGATATTATTTCCAATTTAAGTTTGGTTAAAAACAATTCAAAAAAGATCTTAAAGCATTAAATTTAAGTACCTGCTACTCATAGACACCCTACAAACTTGTTCTTAAACTGAGATTGTATTTAGTCATAGAACAGTTGAGGTTTATTTTTGTATTTAAATGAGTGATTTTGCCAACACCTGTATTTAGAGCATTCCCACACTGTATTTTTGATAACAGTCCATTTTTAATACATTTTCAAAAATAAAAATGTTCAAATCCCTGAGTATGTGGTTCTCCTGTTTGTGACAGTTCCTCCTCTTCTCCAGTAGGGGGCAGCAGGAGCACTCTCAATCACGATTCTGAGACAACAGTGATTTATTTATTTATTTTTTAATTTTTTTAAACCTGGTAATTCAATTTTGTGTTGAGTTTTTGGTCACTTTTAGCATTTTTTGTAAATTATATTTTTCAATTTCTTCATGTTTTGTTAATTTTCATTGAGTTTAATTCTTATTTAGGTTGTTTTAGTTCTTGTTTTGGTTAATTTTTGTGATCATGCTTATTTTTTTCATTTTGTTTCTTCTTTTAATTACATTTGCTTCTATCTTTTTGCTAATTCTTATTTATGTTTATTTTTTCAGTTCTTGCTAATTTTGTTCCTTTTTTTCTTTTTTGCTTCTAATTTTCTTGATTATTTGTTCGCTTGTGTTTTCTTTATGAATTAAATTTTTCTCAACATTGCCTCTTACTTTGTTCATTTTACTTTTAATTTTGTTTATGAATTTGTTAATTTTTCTCCATATTGTCTCTTATTTTACTCATTCTCTTGATGATTTATTAATTTCTTATATTCATTTTTATTTTGCACATTTGGTGTCTTATTTGTTCACTGATTAGATTACATCTGCTTCTTTTTGTAAATTATATCTTCATTTTCAGTATTTTACCTCTTATTTTGTCCATTTTTGTTCATTTTGCTTCTAATTTTGTTAAATTACTTGAATATTTTGTTCTTTCCCCCCCTATTTTATTCACTTTGTTTCATTGTCTAAATAATTTTATTCATTTCCTACCAAAATACAGGAAAACAAAGCACTAACTTGTTGACTTATTGCAGTTTGTCTTCGTTTTTTCCTTCATTTGGTCATTACTGCAAATTTTCATTTTCTGTCTTTTTCTCATCTGTAACTCAAATCTGCCAGTTTTGGCAGAATTGTATAAACATATTGGTACAGATGTGGTGTAAATAACCCTTCTTTCTTTGTAAATAACCCTTCTTACCTTCCTCAAATATATTGTCAGTTCCTCATAGTTACTAAATCTTCATCTCTGAGGCAGTTGGTCGTGTTTTCTAGACGTCGCCTTCATGTTGGTGACAGCTGATCTACAAGACCAGTTTTCAGCGATGCTATTCATAGTTAGAGCCACCTGACAGCAATGACAGATATGGAGAATGAGCCATGTTGCACAGGATATAATAGGCTATAATAACAGTTTGTTCAGGGTTATTGTCCTGTAATAGTAAATGAGAAGATACTAGGCTATACAATCATCAGTTTAAGTAGTATCTGTGAGAACTACCACTGCTTTTAAGCTTTTTACTTCACAAACTTATGAACTCAGTGTTTAACACACTGGTTTTGTCTTGTGACCGACATTTTGCAGTTATCATCAATCCGAGACCCTCTTTGATTAAATCCAAGCAGACAAGTGTATGTTTTTTAATAAGCTCGTAAACATATGCAATAAAATGTGCACTTTTTTCATCATTGTGTTCAAATTCACAACACAAGGTAACAAAAAAAATTCATAAATAGAAAGGAAGAAAATGAGTGAGCAAATACAGCCACAAAATGAACAAAACTTCAACAAAATAATCCAGACAATGAACAAAATAAAAAATATGAATAAAATCATCAAATAATGAACAATGTATTCCAAAGAGTACAATACAAAAATAAAAAAATTAATTAATTAATAAACAATGCAAAATAAACCAAACTGAATAAAATAATAAACATATTTTTAAAAAATATTAACAAAATAATATAATGCAATGTCACCTGCCAGCTTTCAGTCAAATGTTTGTATCACTGTGGAAGTAGAGCCTTCTTGCCAATAATAAAAACTAATTACTTATTTCACAACACTTCAAAACAAGCCCATGACCCACTTTTGAGTCCAGAACCACACCTTGTGTAGTTCCTTCCAGAACCTCCTTACCAACACCTCACAATTGAAACTCATTTACTCCATAATGGCAGAACTTGAAGGTCCCATATATTAATGCTTAAAGTTGCATCCGTGTGTCTATTAAGGAACAAAATAAAGCGTTCAAAGCAAAATAAAGATATGATGTTTTCGTGGTTTTCTAAGGAGTTCTTTATAAAAATGGGTGGACGGACAACAGCACGTTACGTTAAGCCGTGGTGTTTCTTCTCTGACCCGTCCGGTGGAGCTGCAGGAGAGCTGCACAGGATTGTCAAGTGCTGTGTGTCTGAAAATCCTGTGATGTAGCTCATAGTACAGCCAGTCTGTTCACCCAGCACTGCTCATTTCTGGCAGGACTGAGCAAGTTATTACAGAGTCTATATGAACCTCAAAACCCGATAAATATGCATGCTCACAGGGTGGGCTCTTTAAATCCATCACCACAGAGCCTGACAATAGAATGACGGTGATATGCATTTTACCTTTGTCTTTTGGGTTCTAATATTGTGTTTTATTATGTATTTAAGAGTTTTGTTGGTTCATCTGATTCTTCTTTGATTTAAAAATGAAGCATTTTGTAACTGTGATTAATTTATTGTAATACGCACTGGATTCCAAGACATAAAATCCAATCAATCAAAAGCAACAAAATTCTAAATGAAGAACAGAGACACAATACATTTCTTGTCTTTACATCATTTTCATTATTATGCACCTTTTTGTGTAATTTTATGGCTTTTATGGCATTTTTGTTGTTTGTTTTTATTAACTTTACACTGAAGCGCTTTCTGGATACCAAACCAAATTTCCAGTCCAGTCGACAGAAGGAAAACCACACAACTTGGAAGTTTCTGATTTCTACAACTTTCACTCAGGACCAAAACTCTGCCTTTAAGGTGGAATGAAATAATAATATTGACTGGGCTAATTATTGACATCAACTGATTTGAACACTTAGATTCTGAGGATATTTTTGCACGTGTCACTCAGTTTTAAGTCTCCATCTACTTCAATTTAAAGTTAAGAGACCTTGTTTTCATCAGTGCTCGGCTGATGTTTCCCTCCAGCCTTTGTTTCTTATGTCCGTGCGAATTCCCGTTGACCAGCTGCAGCCTCCAGTCAGGCCTGTGTGTGAATTCTGGGCTCCACTGGCCACCAAAACAAGCGGAGGGGTGTGATAATCAGGGGGTAAAGTGCTACACTGCTGTGAAGAGTTGCCCTCTGACAGGATAATGGTCCCTCCTGGAGGTGTGAAGGACCCAGGCAGTGGATGAGGAATGGGAGTGACACCTCGGGGCCTCTGAAGAGGCCTCATAACACCGCTGACCCCCTGTGTGTAAATCACAGGTGGTGGACAGGTTTGGCAGGGCTTTAGCCAGAGGCGTGGACTGGTCCCGCAGTGCTGTTAATTACACAGGCCTGTAATAGGGCTATAATTGGACATTAACTAATGTGGTTCACCTTTTGTATTTCTGAAGATGTTTTGATCTCAGGTTGGACAAGAATAATTACCATCGCTACAACACATTTTTTTAATATGTAGGTTTGTCTTTTTTTCTTTAGTCTTTATTCTTTTTACAATTATGGCAAAAAGTTTAGTCTATAACAACATTTTGTTTTTTTTTGTTTTTTTGCAAATTTTGTTGCTTTTTGTTTTTTTTTTTACGTATTTCTGTGGTGTATTGAGGAGCAATTTAAACTTTATTTAGTTTTTATTGCAAATACAAACCAAATTTATGCAAAAAGAAAGTTTGTGGCACCGTCAAAGCTTTTGGCAATGACCATATTTTGAAGATTAACATAAAAAGAAATGTTTATTTCAGTAGTAAAATCCCTTAAAAAAATTTTCGCTCACTATAAGTGGATTTTGACATCTTTTGCAAAAAAGTGAATGCGCATTATTCTTTTTGAATCATGTTTGATGTAGAGGACATTTAAACCACGTGACTGATCAGCTGTTTGCAGTGACTCCATACATTATTATTTATTATTTTATTTAATCTTTATTTATACAGGTGATCCCACTGAGACCCAAAGTCTAATTTACAAGAGAGACCTCTTTCAGACATCAAATAAATTACAGCAACTTGAACAAACAATAAATAAATCTACAGTGGTCACATGTTTAAGCAAAACATACTAAAAACATGTACAGGAAATCCAGCAGGACTTTGAGTCGCGACTCAAAGTGACCAAGCATACAGGAAAAAATAGCCAAAAGGTTAGCACAGCCTAGCTGAGGGCACACGCCAGAACAAATCCATGAAAAGCCGTTGAAACTGAAGCAGGATTACAAGTCTGAGTTGAAGCAGCATCTGGCAAATCGCAGATTGTCCAGCAGAGGAACAGGATCTCCACGGGCAGGAAGAAGCTCGTCCTGCTCTGACAGAAACACTGATTGCTCACGGCGTTCACAGACTTGTTTTGTATGTGTATCACAGCATGTTGTTTTTGCACCTTTTGTTTTTTATTTAATGTGTTATTTTAAAAAATCTGACCTTGTATCATCTGTTCATTTGCATGACATTAAAATGTGTGTAAATCTGCATGAGCGCAGGGTTTAGCACAACGTATACCAGACAGATTACCAAGAATTCTTTTACTCAGGTAAATAAATTCCTGTTCATAAAAGTTCCTGGTAATGTTGGTGGAAAAGGGGCTGTTTTTTCTTTTAGCAAACTTGTCATCACCATGTCATTTTCATCCCTCGCAGCATTTCTGTCATTGTATTGCTTACTTAAAAAAAAAAATTAAAACAAATTTCAAACTAACAGTACCAATAATTGTTTCTTCAGCTTTCATTCAGGTTTAAAAATCACCCTTTAAACTATAAAACCATAGTGATCTAGCATTTGTCATGGTAATTACTGGAGAGAAAATGTTTATAGTGATGCCAAATCACCCAGGTCTGTTATGTCCCTGCTTTGAATGTACCTTGTGGCTTCGCCTCCCAGCTCCTACTGGTGTTCAAAACCTTTGTGTTTTGTGTAATCAGTGTTTTTTTTTTTGTTATCCATTGATAGATGTGAAAAATCAGCATGCTGCAGCTTGTTTTGGGTGTGAAAACCTCTTGGTTCGGTGGGAGAGGAGTGCTTAGAAACCCCACTGAGATAGGGAGGCAACTCTTTACCTCCTGCAGAGCTCACACCCCCACACTCCCATGACCACTCGCACTGCAGTATCATCATAATCGACATTCTGTGATGCGTTCATAGGCTGTGTTTATATGCACACAATTATAAATGGCACAAAATTCATTGATGAGGGCACAAAGGCAATTCTATTGGTGCACCTGTAGGACTTTTCTCATGATGCGTTACTTAAGCGTGGCGTCTTTCTTTTGTTACTCATGTAAATCAAGTTCCTGGCTGACAGGTGTTAAACGAAGAAAGAGTGACGGTATTGTTCCAGAAGCGTGTCAGTTTATCCACTCTACCTACTCGTCCATACAAGCAGGTGTAACTTGATGTCAGTTTGGATTTGAATCTCAAAAAAAATCCCTTGCTGCTTCAGCACTAACGTCATTGGGACTTTTTAAAAAATCAGTGTACAGCGTTGCAGTCGCAATAAGTGCGACTTGTTTTATACATTCCCCTAGCAGTCACCTTCTCCAATAGGATTTTACTATTTCACGATTAAAATGTTTTTTGATTTGTAGAGAAATGCATTTGCATTGCTGCCAGGTAAGAAAGTGACGGTCCAAATGGTTTCGTTCTCTGACTTGTTTGTCACTCGAGCTTGCCCTTGGGACTCCAACTGCAGAATCTCATTTTCCCTCCAACGCTCACATTGGAGGGATCGTGTCCAAACCAGTTTGTGTTTCTTTAGTGTGTTCATCATTCCTTGACACAGCCACTGCGCTTTGGCCAAGAAGGCAAGCCACACAAAGAAGGATGGTCATTTCATTTAAATTTAAGGACACATGCATTAGGAGAGTCAAAAAGTTGCTATGCTTTTTTCACCAACTGGTTCTTGTTTAGCTACAGTACATACGAAATTTACACTGTGCAAAATATACGCTCAAACATACTCTTCCACAAAGTAATAGATGAAGTTCACACAAGAGCAGATAAGACTGATCTGGTCTTACATGGCACTGCAGAACAGGTCTTGGCACAAACTCTTATCAAACTCTCTGGAACATTTTAGTAACAAGATCTGCTAACTAAAAGTACTGTAAATAGCTGGGATAGCTCACTGAAGAAGAATTCATACACAGGAAACCATGCATCATTTTTAGGCACCTATCTTGTTTAGAGACACTAAACACGAGTACATATCTCTGTAAGTGACCTTTAGCCTTTAATTTATAGTGACATGATGACACTACTGCTGTGTGTGATCCAAGTTTGTGTTTTGTAACAAATGTAAATATTACTCAACAATTTCCTAGCATTAAGATAAATCTCATGGTGGGTTGCATTTATATTACTGTCAGAAACACTCCCCTTGTGCCAGGACTGAGTTACAAAACATACTACAACTACATTGCTTTTAATACTAACAATTCTACACCTTCTCTGCGTCAAACAAACGCTGTTTTGAATAATACATAAAATTTGTAACCTACACCAGTATGGTTGTGAGCAGCTGCCAGTGACATGATTGACCCAAAATAAGTCACTTGTGTTTCTGTTGAAGTACTGTACAATAATAATCAAAGTTTAGTAGGACAGTGTATATACCATTTTAGATGAAAACATTTGTTTGGAACTAAATGTAATAATTAACCATGAAAAAAATAAAATTATAAAAAAAGAAATCCATCCCTCCATCTTCTACCGCTTCTTCGTGGAGTCAGGTCGCAGGGCTACTTCATCCAGCTCTTCTGGGGCACCCCAAGGCAATCCCAGGCCAGCCGAGAGACATAGTCCCTCCAGCGTGTTCTGGGTCTTCCCCCGGGGCCTCCTCCCAGAGAGACATGCCTGGAACACCTCACCAGGAAGACGTCCAGGAGGCATCCGGACCAGATGCCCAAGCTACCTCATCTGGCTCCTCTCGACACGGAGGAGCAGTGGTTCTACTCTGAGCCCCTCCTGGATGACTGAGCTTCTCACCCTATCGCCAAGGCAGAGCCCAGCCACCCTGTGGAGGAAACTCATTTCAGCCGCTTGTATCCTGGATCTTGTTCTTTTGGTCATGACCCAAAGATCATGACCATAGGTGAAGGTAGGAACATAGATCAACCAGTAAATCGAGAGCTTCGCCTTTCAGCTCTGCTCCTTCTTCACCACAACGGACCAAGGCAGAGTCCACATCACTGCAGATGCCACACTGATCCTCCTGTCGAAAAAATGTACATCATGAGTATAACAAATGTAAGGGATCAAAAATGATTTTTCCTTTGAGAGACAGTATTTGAACACAAGAAAATGACAATAAGTTATGTGTCTGTTGGAAAAGCATTGGTACCATGGGAGCACCATAAGAAGCAGAAACCAGACTTCCCCCAGAATCCCCTAGTGGCCATTCGCTGGTACTAGACTCCCGCACAGAAAGCATTTTCCTCATATACCACAATAATTAAAAGAGACTTCTATAAAACTGCTGACTGGACACCTACAGCTGCAAAAAAAAACGTCAGAAATAACTCTTTATGTTATCAGTTTGTATAACATGGAGGTTTGAAATGTCGTAAATCACCAGAATGCTGACACCCACAGTGCACAGCCTGAGCAGCCAATGGACAAGTGGGAAGCTGCACAGCGGTCCTGTTACGCTTGTGCAGTGGGCTGAATAATGTGGAAATAACGCACAAGTATATCATCACGAGAGAACAGCTTTCCATAGGGAATGAATGGACACCATTTTAGATGTCCACAACTTGGTTGGTACATAATGGTACTGGTAGAAAGTCAATGCAGCTGTGAGGGGGGGCACAAGCCAGTGTTCTTTCTTACGCCGGTCCCAAGCCCAGATAAATGCAGAGGGTTGTGTCAGGAA
>JAQQAE010010199.1:0-14212 GCA_029823295.1 Pseudamia nigra
TGCTGTTTGAATGAAAGACATGCTGGCTCAGACGAACCAGGCCAAACAAGGTCTGCACCAGGTGCTGGGGAACCAGAGCACCTTGATGAAAAATGGGCTACTGGAACACGATGGAAATGGGCGAGATACGAGAACATGGCTCTGTTGGAATGCTACTACTCCACTAACCCCAGTCAGAGGGGTTACATGCAAAGAATGTGGGACAAATTATATATATATATATATATATATATAAAAGATGATATTTTGATGTAGTGTGGATTTATGGGAGTTGTTTTACCATCACTGCTAATGAAATTCTATCTGACGTGACTCAATTTACAGAAGAAAGTTTATCCACATGCATTTTGCCATAAAGTTATTTTATTCTAATGTAACGGCTCTAATTAATGTTATCATTAAAGAAAGTACAGGGGATATGATGCCACTGACAGGTGACCAAAATTAAGTATCAGTACATATTTCTCTGAATTTGAATATGTATATAATGCCAGATCCAGTTTTGTGGGTGAGGTGACACCCTGCAAAGTGATTACTGCAGCAGCACTCGGAGGGATTGTCCCTGGGCCTGGTACAGGCCTGGTCAGTGGCCAGGAGACGTCTGCGGGAGTCGAGATGCTGAGTGGATGCAGCAAAGTCTTGTGTTGATGGTGTATGCCGACATACCGCCAACATACCTGGCCTGACTTGACACAAGCAAACAAACAAAATTTACATTTTGGTTGTCACTGTAAAAACCAACAGTTAGAGCCAACTGCACTACTAGTAACTTCTTGTAAATATACAGGGCAATAGTCACATAAGCATGGTCAGATTTAGATATTTTCATGCAGAGATGTTACATATTACAGTCATAATCCGGTGTTGTTGCCTATGCGTTGTATGTTACATTGTGTACTTCATGTCCTGTAAGCATTAGCGCTGGAAAACCTTTCTAGTTCCATTACTATAAGGTAAACAAACAGTTTCATAGGTTTCTCATTACATGTACCACTGAGTTTTTCAACAGCAGCCCTTCACACAAGAAGCACGAGCTCACGTTGGGGGACTGGCCATCGTCAACAAGACTGATGAACTGGATCTACTTCTTGAAAACAACCCTAAGGACCGTGCCAGCTGTGTGCTCATCATCACAGCGTCTTAGCTGCACCATCTGATCCTTGTGTGCAGCTAGCTAGCCACACCAAGCACCAGTTTGACAGGAACAACAACTCTGGCAAGTGCAGAGGTGGTTTCCGGAATGTCTGTGTCCACAACACCTGATGTTCCAACAGCTGAATGATACGCACCCATTGTTCTCGTACGTACGAGAGGCAATGGCAGTTGTCTGCAGACCGTTTTACCTGCCCAGAGAGACCGTTGCGCTAGTTACTGCTGTTTACATCCTGACAGATGCTAATGTTAGCAGTGCTCTAGCCCACCTATATGACTGTGGACTGACAGTAGCAGACTCACCCAGATGGAGTCCATATTGTTGCGGGAGATTTTAATAAAGCTTGTTTAAGGACTGTTCTTCCCAAATTCATCCAATATGTACAATGTTCTGCCAGAGGGATCGACACATTAGATCATGGATATTCCAACTTGAAACACGCATGTTGAGCAGTCCCTCTTCCACGACTTGGTCTCTCAAACCACCTCTCTCTGCTACTCGTCCTGGCTTATACTCCTCTCAAAAAGGAAACTGAACCACTTATTAAAACTGCAAAAACTTGGCCAGAGGGTGCACAGCTGCAGGACTGCCCAAACGGAGTGGAACATCTTTGAACACCTAGACCTACAGTGCTTCATTGACACTGTACTTTCCTACATCAAGTAGTGCATTGATGCTGTGAGTGTTGATAAGGACACGTATTTATCCAAACTGTAAGCCTTGGATGACAGGTGAAGGCCCACTACAGCATGGCTAGAGCAAACCACAGAAGAGGCATTGAAATTGCAAAGGAGGCTTACAAAAGGAACATGGAGTAGCACTTAGCAAATAATAACCCACAGTGGACGTGGCAAGGACGAAAACAGGTTGCCAGCTACAACAGCAGCTCCTCTCTGACCGTCAGTGGTGACACTGAACTGGTGAAGGAGCTAAACATCTTCTTTGCTCATTTTGATCTGCTGCAGTCCCAGCCAGCTATTCAGCCCCCGTCAAACACAGATTCAGATGCACTCACTGTCCTGGAACATCAAGTCAGATGTGTGTTGGGGTCAGTGAATCGGAGGAAAGCTGCTGGACCAGGTGGAGAACCTGGCAAAGCACTCAGAGCATGTGCTGGGGAGCTCTTTGGGATCTTCACCAAGATTTTCAATCTCTCTCTAACACATGCCTTTGTCCCACTATGTCTTAAGTCCACCATCATGATTCCTGTTCTCAAAAGCGCCCCTGCTACATCACTCAGTGACTTCAGACCCATCGCTTTAACACCTGTAGTAACGAAGTGCCTGCAGAGGTTGATGCTACAGCACATTAAGGACTATCTCCCCCCTCCTTCGACCCTTATCAGTTTGCCTATAAAGCCAGTAGATCAACAGAGGATGCTGTCTCCACAGCTATTGCACCTGGAGCATCTTGGGACCACTGTAAGGACACTCTTTGTCGACATTAGCTCGGTCTTTAATACTATGATCCCCAACAACCTCGTAGACAAGCTAACTGCCCTGGACTTTCCTCTTGCAACCTGTGCGTGGATTAAGAATTTTCTCACAGACCACCAACAGTATGTCGGAAACTGTGCTCACAGGTCCTCCAACCTCACTCTCAGCACCGGCTTGCCACAAGGCTGCATGCTGAGCTCTCTCTTGTATGCCATATACACCCATGACTGTACTCCCACTCACCCCACCAATGCAATAATTAAATGTGCTGATGACACTACCCTGGAGGGCTCATAACCAGAGGAGACGAAGCAGCATACGGAGTTGAGGTGCAGTGGCTGGCAGTGTGGTGTGCCAGGAACAACCTGACTCTGAACACCAAAAAAAAAAAAAAAAAAGTAAGTGGTCATGGACTGCAGGTGGAACAAAGCAGACCCCATCCCTCTCCGAATAAATGGGGAGTGTATGGAGAGAGAGTCCCCCCATTTAAATTCTTGGGCACATATCTCAGAGGACCTTTCCTGACCAGCACACAGACTCCGTGACAAAGCAGGCCAAGCAGTGTCTCTACTGTTTGAGGGTCTTCAGAAGGAACAGACTGGTGGAGAAGCTGCCGGTGAACTTCTACCGCTCCACCCCTGAGGGTGAACTGGTATCCAGTATCAACGTCCAGTACGTTGGCTGCACCAAAGCTGACAAGAACAAACTGTAGAGAGTGATAATGGCGGCTGAGAGGAGAGTTGGCTGCCGTCTGCCATCCCCGGATGACACTGCAACCTCCAGGTGTCGATGCAGAGCAGCGAGGATTGCCACCCTGAGCACCACCTGTTCAGTCTGCTGCCCTCTGGAAGGAGGTACAAGAGCATCGAAATTCATACAGACAGACTAACGCACAGCTTTTTCCCATGGGACAACAGAACAGTAAACATTGACTCATTATGACTGTTCTCCCACCAAGGTTTAGATGTGCGATAAGCTCGGATTATATGCAATTCTTAATATCCTGATGTACGGGATCGATATATTTTTATTTATTGTGTTTTTAATATGTCTTTTTTGTATTCTTAACATGTTTTATTTGTCTTAATTGTCATTGGTTTGTGTTGTTTTTTGTTTTTCATGATTCTGCCTTGTGCGTTTACATTCTGTCTTGCGTTTTAATGCACCTTCAGCTGTGGGACTTTTTCATTTTGTTGTATAACTGTCTATTCAACGGCAATAAAGCCTTATCTTATTTAAGTTGTAGATGTAGCCAACCAGTTTGTTCCTACAAATAACCTCATTGCTCAGACAAAAAAAAACTGTGGGGTCCAAAAAACAAACAAATCTCAATAACAAGTAATTAGAAGAAACACAAAATAAATGACTAAATAGTTTAGTCTCAATGTCAGTCGTGTTACTTCTGGTGTTTACATGTAAAAATGTCCCAAATTTCCACATTCTTCCTCATCACCTGTAATGTACAAAGACTCATTATACTTGTTGACACATTCTGTACATTCATTCCTATATGTGTGATTTCCATTTACTATTTCTTTCCACTACATTAAACAAGTACTATTGTGCTTTCAAGTAAATAACAGTCAGATACTGTCACGTCAATTAAGAGTCATGGATAAAATCAAATGTCATGTTTTGTCCGGTCAAGATGCAGGAGACATGATGTGTTTCTTGTTTTTTTTTTTTTTTTTTGTTTTGTTTTTTGGCTGCCTAATTGCATTGAGCTGACACTTTCCACTTGTTATGCCAGGGTGGCTCCAATAATTGTGTTTTTTTTTCATATTTTGGAAGCAATTAGTGTTTTCTCAATACATTTAATGTCATCTGTCCATGATAAGATGTTTAGTATTAGACAAAATAAAAAAAAGATGTCTGCATGACATGAAATTAAGGTGCCAGGAACAAAGTAATTTTTGAACATTAGCGGCGTTTATGTTTTTGGTTGGTGCAGGTGACAGTAAGTGTGTGTGAGAGAAAAAACACAAGAAAACAAAGTAAACATGGTTGTGAACAGTAAAAGCTTTATACTTAAGGAATTGTTTTTTTTTTAATAACTAGGCCTGTGGAAGACAATCATTTTCTCCAATTACACATTTATAGTCCAAACTGCATAAAACCACTGAATCTTGTCTCTCTTGAGGATAAAGATATGATCTTTAGAAACCCTGACCCTCCTGCTGATCTGGTTTGATATTACTGTATTATAAAATGTGGTTATGCTCCGATTAATGTCACATGAAACACAACTAACTGGAGCTCACACGATTTAAGAAGCAGCAACAAATTGCAAATAATGTAGAATATGTTGAATAATATGGCAGGAGTATGCCGCAAATACTATCTGAAAACATCCTTTAACATAAATCCAAAGCCAGTAGTGAATGTTTAAAGACAATACAATGATAGTTTTGAGCAGTAACAGCAATTAATCAACCAGAATTATTCTCTTCACTCCCTAAAAGTTTTAAAACATGTTATATGTGCAAAGAACTGTTTTCCACTTTCACTGAATGACTACTAAACTGAATATCCAACTCAATTTGATTTTCACTCAAAGTCACTTTTATTATAGAGGCTGAAAATCAACTAACTGCACAAATGTCTGCTGATACCTGGTCTATCGACATAAAAACCAAGAGAAATATACAAATGCTAAACTACTCATGTAATCATGTAAGTCAGAACTCCACACTATGATGGCTTCACTAAAAAAAAAAACTGGGATACTTCTACTTACGTATGTTTATTTTGAGGTAGTTTACGTCATTACAATTTAAATGGGTTCTATTGCAGAGTAAAGCACAAGGCTCCATGAACTACAACTATGGCAGAATCTCCGACTCCAGAACATTCATCACTGTTGGTCAAAACACTGCACAAGAAAGATTGACAATGTATGCAAATGTAACTGATGCTGAAGTCATGTTCAGGAGAAACTGAACATTGAAAACATTTTGGGCCAATTTGAATGGATGCATTTAACCTCCAAGAAAAGTGAAAAAGCCTCCTTATGCAGATCAAACATCTAGAAAAACTGTTTATCAAAAGCTTTGCGTCCAACCTGTGCAGGTGAATTTCCAATCGACAAGTCACTTGCATCTTGATGGTTTCTAGGGTATCGGTAGGTTTGCCTGGTAAACCGACATAGTTAACGCTACTTCATTGCTTTTGCTTATTTAAGCTTAAGCTACATACACACATTACTGTTTTGGCATTGGCAGCGCTACATTTCTTTGATTTCAGTCCTAATAGAGGTTGTGGTGTCATCCTGTAAATGGTGAGAATCAATATTTTAAAGGAAACATTGTACACCTTCTAACAAGTTAAAAGTGCAGTCTACGATATTGGGAAACTAGCTAGTAGACGATTGTTAGACAGCTGACCTGCCAGACAACATGGTTTACAACAACAGTTGTAGTAGTATCTGCTACAGAGCTAGCATCTGTAGTTTATCCATCCACAGGATGATGGAGGAGAGACAGTCTGCATTTCAGATCCCAACATCAGGTACAGGTTAAAAAAGAGCAAACATACTAGCTTGACAACTGTGAGTTTGTAAGCCGAGTTGACTGACAGGTCACCTGTTTAGTCATTTATATCAGTCCATCATGGATAATCAGCTACCGGCTAGTTTGCCAACACCGTAAACTGCAACTTTAATTTTTCTTTGCTATCCCTAGAGGGTGTATTGCAAATTTCATCTCAAGGTACAAAAAGGATGCGTAATTCTACCATGTCTGCATAGTTCTGGTTTTCAGCCCTTTAATAAATGGGCTGTTTTGGTGAGTGTGACCTGTTTCTGCCATGGATTCCATCATGTGGCCTCGGCGCTGTATCCCAGGACGTCAGGAAGGCATGGGTGGCTGTGCTGTTTTTGGTCAGACCTCGAGGAACAACTGAGGACAGTCACTGTCTATTTGTGGCTTGTTTCAGATCCACTTAGCAGAACTGAAGGAATGTGGATTCCTTTTCTTCCTTTGAGTGAGAATTTTCATATCATCATAATTTTTAGGGCTCCACACCTTGTTTTAATAATGGGAAAAGACATGAAATATGCCTTTTTACAACATGTCTCTTTGAATAAATTTTACATAAGGTACTTTTCCTTTTTATTCTGTTATTAGATTTTTACACAACTATTTTGACTTAATGCTACAGCTCTTGCATGATTACTTTTCATACTGCAATTCAAGTGGTCTGCGAATGAACAAGACAGGCTTTGGTCATTCACAGGTGTCTTCGGACGGGTAGAGGGTTAAATGCCTGATTGGCAGCTGGAATTACCAATCGCTGATCAGATTCTGTCAAATGTGACTCTATTGCTTTGAAACTTGGAAAAGAGTCTTTCTTCTGTATAGCGGAATGAAACAACATCATTTGATTGGAACCATTGGTAAAAAAAAAGCGTGTAAAAAGGTGTATATTTTTTAAAATTCCCATTTTTTCCCTCTAAAATTTAGCTCCTGTAGCGTTAAGTACAATTTCACCTTACTCTTGGGGAAAAAAGCAGTGATTAAACTATTATTGTGTCACATGCTTTGAGACAAAGGGGAGCAATCAATTTAGCACACATTAACGACCAAACTATTGAGTCTTGTCATACACTTTCCTTTAAAAATGTATTTAAGCAGTACGTGTTAAGACCCTCAGCAAAATCTGCTCATTAACACACGAAGCATGAAGAGGCTGTGAGCAGTTGCGTGACACATCACATCGTGTCCACGTCCACACAGGATGTGGGGAATTCACTGGGGCATTTTGAGCCTTTTGCTTTGCTCTCTTAGCCCAGAACGTGATGGTTTAAGGGATGAGGCAAATAGTGGAGCAAGGGGATGTGAGAATGTTTATCTTGATCCATATTCTCACATTGATCAGTCCCTGGTGGAAGTGTGGCTCGCCAGAGACAATAATGACCCTGATCTGGGCACTCGGCATGTCTCTGTTTTGTTAAGTTCCCGCATTATCGATCCAGTGGGGCTCTTGAGTGCTGCTTGGATTCACTCCCGGGCCTCTTCGCCTCGGCACACTGCAGTGACCAGGCACAAAGAAGGCTCAATTAGCACAGCTCCACGTTGTCTGCTCCTCCACCTGCATGCGCCTTCAAAATCACTCCATCAACCGCCAGGGAGAGAGAGAGACAGGGGGAGGAAGGGAGAAAAGACACAGGGAAACAGAAACAACAAAGAGAAAAGCAGAGACAGGAAGGGGAGAGGGGAAAAAATAGAGGAGAGAAAGGAGTGGGGAAGGTTGAGGGTTGATAGTGTTACGCCAGGGACGCTGGAGCAACACTAAGGTTTCACCTCAAATCAAGACACTGTGGCAGCAGCTCAGCCTCACGTCAACACGGCTGCCTCTGCAGCAGAGCATACATAACAAGCTGGCTACAGTGACACACCGAGGGAAAGACAATTTCCCGCTCTGGCTATGCACACGACCGAGTATTGAACTGAGGGACGAAGAGATTTTCTCAGACCTCAAATTAACCCCACCACACCACCTCAGTAGGCAGTGTATTTTAAGTGTCTGCTGGTGGTTTTTGGTGATAACGACACAGTAAAACTGACATGTGGTGGAATATTTCTCTATGGATTCTGGTGAGGCGGTGTGAGGTCTCCGGGCAGCAGGCGCCCTGTGATCCTAACTGAACCTGGCAGGTGCAGTTAATGCTGAAGCCATGTCCTCGGCTGATTGAGACGATGTGCTGCAAAGACGAGGCTGGCTAGTATGGGATGGTGAATCACAATCAAACTAAAGCAGTGGCTGTAAAAAGCAGCTCTAACCTCTGTGGGCCTACAGCTACCTCCAAATTCACAATCTTAAACCTAGTCCAGGTTAAGGCCAGTATTTATTCCACACAAATAATAAAAACACATGAACAGCCCTCAACCCCCTGAACTGCTCCTCCTCTCCCGCTGCAGCCTTGGCATCACATTGAGCCGGGGCCAGAGATAAACCACTCAAGACGATGAGGATGATAATAGCAGACGCCGCAGCGCCTCAAAATTCAATCAGCGCTGGGACGTCAATGTGGATGAGTGTAAAAGTGAAATATGCTCGCCGGCATGTGTTTAAAGACGCCACACAGGGTTTGCAGAAACAACGCGCAACGAAGAGGCCGATGAGGGGAAAAAGCAAACGGAAAAAAATAAAAGATGAGAAGAGAAAAAAAATGAAAATAATGTGTCTTTACTACTCTCTTTCTCAGCGCAGTCCCAGTAGCATTCTGAGCAGCCCTACTTTAACCACAGACTGTGAATAAATTACCCTTTTGAACTCGGGGTGATTGCAAATGTGCCCCGGTTTCTCTTGAGACATGTCTGGCACTAACCCCCAGCTCTATGCTCCCAGCCAGGCTTGTCACAGAGCCCTCCCTCCCTCCTACCACCGCTCACACACACAAGCGCAGCGCAGACACACACACGGAGGCAAACGCAACATCACAAAACTTTTAATTCGCCATAATTACGGGCAGATTTTTTTTTTTCTTCTTTTCCAGCCAGCTCCGACTCTCCCTCTCTTTTTCTGTCTAGGAATTTTGAAGGATCTCATACTCTGTGATAAAAAATGTGGTAGAGATGAGAAACTATCTAGGAAAAAATGTGTAGCAGCTGAAAAATCACAGCAGAGATGGAACGGATAGAAGCAGAGCAGAGACAGATACGAGGAAGGAAGCGAAGAATCTCAGGGTGAGACAGTGGCACCGGGGCGAGTCTGTGGGAGTGTGCTGATGTGTTTCAGAATGCTCATTATAACACATGGCCCATGCATTACTCTGACAACACCCATAATTTATTAACTTACAGGCTGGGAACCAGGCCACTTTTCATAATCGCAACACTTTAGATGCAGCTCTGACAGGCTACAAACAAAATATATACATATATATATAAATAAAAAGTATCACCGTCATCCACTTTGCTGACACACATATGCAAACTCCGCGTGCCACTGCTTTAGCTGTCTGCGCTGGACACAGAAAACCCCCACTAATTACACTTTCCACACATTGTCAAGACCAAAGGTGTAGATTTCGAAAGGGGGGGGGGGGGGATGGGATTTATCCTCCTTAATATCAGCACTGTGCATTTATCGCCCCACTCAAACAATTCAGTGTCTAGTTTTCCGCGTATTTTGTTCGTTTTTGATAATTTTGAGAATTACTTTGTTCAGTTTCTTGATCATTTTTGGACATTTTGGAGCTGAGTTCTTTTTATTCAGCTTTCTTCATTTGATTGATTGTTATAGTCATTGTCATTAATTTCATTGATATTTTTGTTCATTTTGATTAACAACATCATATGCTGTCATTCACAACATTAGATGAATATCAACAAAATAAAGACAATTTTCATTCTTATACATCTCAGGCTTTACATTAACCTTGTAAAATACATTAAAATCTTACATGTGCACTCATTTACAGTTAAAATGTTGATGTCAAAGTATAATTAACTTTTGCTCTTTCTTCTTTTGTTTCTTATTTTGCTCGTTTATTTGGTTACTTTATTTTTCCTTTTATTAGCATAAATGAATGCATTAGAAATTTCATGCAAACACAGAATTATATTCCTCGTTTTGCTCACTGTTCTTTGTTTTGCGGCTAATTTTGTTCATTTTTGTGTTTATTTTGCACAGTGTTCATTTTGTTGCTATTTTGCTGGATTTTTGGCTCATTTTGTGTTTTATTTTGCAAATGCTTTGTTCATTTCCTTAATCGTTTTGTTCATTTTTTTTGTTCCCTTCGTAAACTCATGGTGCACAGAATGTTTTTCTTTGTTTTGCTTTTTTCATTTTGTTTTCATTTTATGCTTTTCATTTTGTTTAGCTGTTTTTCATTTTGCTGCTCGTTTTGTTTATTTTTGTACATTTTGTTCAGTATTGTGCTCAACGTGGTTCATTTTGCTCCTAATTTTGTTTATTTTTGCACGTTTGTGTTTATTTTGCAGAGTGTTGTTCATTTTGTTGCTATTTTCTTATATTTTTGGCTCATTAGGGATATAGAAACAGTCACCGTCCGTCTTCCATCTGTCCCAACATTTCTATTTATATCTCCGCAACCCGAGGCCCAGAGTGACTTTACCTTTGGGTACATCTCTTGGGGAGGAAGGGGTACCATGGTAACTTTGATCTAATTTGCATATTCAATTAGGTCACGGGGTCATTTGTGACCACCCTTTGGGCTCTGCAGCCCCAACCTCTAGAGCTACGTAGAAATTTTATATGTATCTACTAGGTGCCGAGAGAGAACCTCCAGTAAACCACATGACCTGAGCTTGACCTTGAAGATCGATAGAGTCTGAAAATGAATTTGTGAATTTTTCTTGCATGTGCATTTTTTGTAAAATATAAAGCCCTTTAGCGGGCGATTTGCCGATTCACAGCTTTCCTGTTTTGTGCTTTATTTTGCTAATTTTTTGTTCATTACCGTGATTGCGTTGTTCATTTTTTGTTCCCTTCATAAAGAAAATGGATGCATTCAAAATTCACCAGAGCACCAAATTTTGTTGGTTATCACTCACTATGGTTAATTTTGTCGCTTACTTTCCTCATTTATGTTTAATTAATATATTGTTATTTTTGTTCCATTTATGCACGTGCTGAAAAAGTACAAATTACTGCATCAACCACAATCCAGAAAGTGACATACTAAACACTTAAAATTTCTAAGAGGATCAAGAGACGGATGTTCATGTGAATTCTACGCTCTAGGTCAAGGTTGTCATTAAAATCTGTGAGCAAAGGTCAGGCAATTTTTTTTTTCTTTTTTTAAACCAAAAACCTTTGCGAAACCAAACAAGTAAATGCCACACCTGAGCGTCAGAGACTTATTCTGTGATCATTTCAATAAAAAATGACAAGAACGACTTTGAGAGGTAACAAATGCCCGGGGTTGATCTCCAGGCTTAAGAAAAAAACGGGGGGAGAAAAGTTTCAGCGGTGCAGTCAGCCTTAACTGATGTGTTATATATTGCCTGTCACTTTATTCTGCGGGAATATTGGGGCGTTGCCAAGCTCAAACCTGGAAGGTATAGCAATCCATCACCTGCGCCGTTACCAGGCGTCGGTGAGTGGGGGTTGAAATCTCATCTTGAAGCTTGTAGCCAATATTCTAGCCACCCAATGCTGTATAAAAGGTAGCTCTCCAAGGCCACGATCACGGACAGACTACTCATCTAGTCATCCACACGCCACTGCCCCCAGTCCTGCAGCACAACACCATAACGCAAACACAATCTTCTCTGCCCTGAGCTTAAACCTTAACGGTATCGTAGCCTATGCACAGTGACGATAAGAAAAAGTAAGCTGTTATAAATGAGGTGAGTACATAGAATGCTATTTTTTTCACATTTTTGTGCAGCAAAACCCCAATACATATGTACATGTCATAAATTAATGCAAATAAATAGGTAGCTGGTTAATTTCAAACAAGAGTATAATATAGTACGAATAGAATGAGCTGCTATTTGTACCATAACCCCTATTTATAACCAGAAAATGCATTAGGAATGAAAGATCTGACCAAAAGACTATATTATAATTTAATCACATTTATGACCCACATTTTAACCTGCATTTTGAACTGTATGATAATTTACAGACTGTTTTCTTTATTTGCACAATACTAGATCATTATAGCTGCATTAAAACAATTATAAGTACCTGAGCTTATTAGATAATTAAAATAAAGGGCTTATGAAGTGTTTTAATTGGCAGTGGAAAATACACTAATAATGAAATTACCATAAAGTGTTAAGTATTCTTCTTTAAAAGAGGATTTTTGGAATGATTTTCTGAGGTGCACTTGTCAAAAATTGTGAAACTTTATTTAATCGTTTCTGGTAGACACTCAGGATGAAGTTGCGTAAAGGCAGTGTTTTAAAAATATTTGCATCCTGGCATGTGGAGTTTGTACATCAAAGTAAAATCACATTAAATGGATCAGTATCTCTGATTCACCCATATTGGACATTTAACAACCTCTGCACAATTGATTAGGATCCAAACAGCCATCCCTACGATCAATTTTACAATTTGAGGTTTAAAAGTGAGACATTTAACATGGTAGTTATTACAGTGAGAGTTGGACCTCCAACATCACCACCTTTTAGATCACACTGCGCAAACATTCGGTCAGTTTTTCTTCGGTGGAGTCCAAAGTATAAACAGACTGAAGGAGAATACCATTTCTTTGCAACTGTGTTTCCTCTAGATAGTGAATAAATTGAAAAAAATGTTATCACTAAAATGTGTTCACCTGTGGACAGATGAGAAACACTAGTACACCAATGTTGTGATATGGGTGCTGGGATAGAGCCTCAATCTTTTAATACGAGGTCCAGCCTTGCACCAGACTTCCATTCGAGCAAATCAGGCTAAGTGTATTGCGGATGTTTGTGAGTAATGAGGAATTTGGGAGTTTTTTGCTGACTCGGCACATATGGACGGGGGTGGAGGGGGAATGTATGATGGTGTGCTTAAGAGCCACGATTGGAGGGATGGGGGGGTGGTCACAGGGGGGAGATTAGGCTGAGGGGCAGCGAAGCAAAACCAAATCCATCTCCATCTCAGCAACGTCCTAAAGCAGATTACTTACTTCAGTGGGAAAGGAGAGAAAGAGAGAGCGGGGAGGAGAGGAGCATGAGATGGATGAAGGAGCAGAGCAAGAGAGAGAGCAATTAGCATAGATGCAATTCTGGCACAGTCCTCTGACCTGATATTTGACCTTCTGCAAGTCTTGCCAAATATCGCCTGAGAAGCGCAGATGGACCATATGGCAAAGTGCTGCTGGAAGCTGAGTGCTGTGTGACTCCGAGCCGCTGTATGCTAATGGTGGAATGTAATTACAGTGCAGTAGTCCTGCAGGACGTATATTTTACCAGCCCTCCATAGGAGTGGATTTGCAACGAGACAGGCCAAGCCTCAGTGGCTTTAGAAAATACACTTTTCTCAAACGCTCAGGAAGCTGTTAAGTGGACAGTGAAATCGAACCGACGCACACTGCATCGTGTCACTTCATGATTCATTACATGATCATTCAAACTGAGGCATTTACAGTTAAAGTTTAGATTCTCACCGACTACGTATGTTTGCATCCACAAATATTTTATAGTTGGCGTTTAAAAAAAAAAAAAAAAATAGAATGGTGCTTCTACTCAGATGCATACAGAGAAAATTCCTGTTTACATGCTGCACAACATTTACAAAAGGATAAAAAATTAATTAACATTTTTATTGCAATTCTTTTGGCTTACAATTTTAAAACTGATTTTCAATTCCAGAACTGTTATAATTCCAAAGTAGAGATTGTCCGATCGCCCATGACTACAGGGTATGGCCACCAAATTGCAGAATTTTGACTGATATTTCAATGTCTTTTCTTGTTCCAAGCAGAAGCGCCACCTATTCCAAAAGTTGACAGGATGAAGAGCGTGAATTAGTCGATAACCATGGCCAGTTTCAAGAAAATTGGTTCAGACACTTTCACGCACTTACAAATTGTGTCGTTCCAATTAGTGGCCCCCCCTATTCCACATGTAGTACGCCCACCTATCCAAAACGCTGACATCTGCCTGTGGTGAATAAGTATGGCAAGTTTCATAAACTGGGGCAGTATTGCCCCCCC
>JAQQAE010010201.1:0-14210 GCA_029823295.1 Pseudamia nigra
AGAACTAATTTCATTCATTCCGTTTCAGAATGAATGCTATTAGCACTAGCCGCTAGCGCTCTGACTTCCGGGTCATTGTCTTCGAGACCCGGAAGTAATGCATAGTGGCTAGCGTTAACATTAGTGGCTAGTGTTAGCATTAGCGGCTAGTGCTCTGAGTGACGCAGGTGTGACGCAAAGTGACGCAGGCGTCGTTGTCCGCATAATTCATCGCTGTAAGAATCAATTTTTTTATAATTTTAAATAATTTCTTCCGTCGTTCTCCAAATTTAACGGTGTCCAAACCGGTCGTTATCCGAGGTTCCACTGTACACGCTATCCTGAGCCTATGCACATCTGGAGGGGGCCTAGTGCTGATGTGGGATGAGGATGGATCCCTGCTTTGCTTCATAGATCACAGACTACCTGACAAAAAGACCACAGTTATTGAATTGAGCTGATCACACAAATTTTCCATAAGGGATAAAGTTTATTCTGTTCCATTATATTCTACTTGATCTTGAAACCAACTTTCAAAACTTAGGACATCTTTCCTTCCTCTTCTATGAACTGGAGTCATAAAGACTTTTTTTTTTTATCATGACACAAAACAAAGCTACAATGAGACAGACAGCAAAATCACTTCCAACTTTCAACAAGCTGATCATGTTCTCTGAGTTAATTTGTCACATTGTGGTGCATAAAAATGATAAACAGAAGTAAAATGTAAAACAGTTGCATGGCAACAGTGCTGACACCTCCTCTGCTCCTGCACACACATACTGTACGTACGTGTATGTACACACACTTTTTCAGTTTTACCACGTACACATCCTGTTTCATTGACCTTGAGTGACTCCTCATTCTCTCTTCACTCTGCACTTTTTAAGAGCTAAATTCAGCCTGAGAAATCAGGAGGGAGACATTTCACCCATTTAGTGCTGGTGTCTGTAATTTTTAATGTGCTTTAGTACAAGGCATTTATAGCGACATCGTAAATTTAGATTTTAGCTGTGATTTTAATCTCTCACTCCGTCACAAGCAAATGAATTAAGAAAGTGAAGGAATGTGCATAAAATAAGAAACTATGGTGCTGTTGACTGAAATTCAGGCATCAGTACTGTATCTCCTGGCTCGACTACAATTACAAACCAGCAACTCAGATACTGCACTGAGCAAAATATTATACCTATTACTCCCCATATGAAATCTTACAAGTTATGTCAGAGTCCTCTACATAATGTAAGTCCTATTGGATGTTAAAATTCAACGTGACTGTATGACTGCATTGATGATCCCTGTTGTGATTACCAGTATAATTTTCTTTGTCTGTTCATTGTGGTATAATGCAGTACACAAATTCCAAGCTAGAAACAATAAATAAACATAATACATCACTATTTTTTTTTACATCACTATGGTGTTTGCCTTTAATACGGTTATAGCATTAACACAATATACATCTACAGTGTTTTCACACACAGCACATCCATATTTAATATATCTTCCTCCCTGCTTCTTTAATAATTCTTTCACTTTCACCCAAACCTAAACTTTAATTTACTCATATATTTCCCTGCATTCAACAGACTTATCTTGTCTAATCAGAAAACCATGATGCCTCATTTTCAACCCTTATCAAGGTTGTCCTTGCCTTTAAATGACATATAGCATACTATATGTCTGGAGGTTGATGGATCTTGGTACTGAAATGAAATCTGGTATCTGTTAAGTGGTGATGAGCTTCATCATATCAGTAGCTGCGACCGAGTCTTGTTGTGCCAGTTTTATGCCTGGTCACCTACACCTTCTGCTTTTTCACACCTGTGAAGGATAAAGAACAGCCACTACGGAAAACATCTCTGCACATTTAATAAATTCACATCTAGTCAAAATACATCATATGTTTCTCTGCTGTAATAAATCCACTTGTGGGTTTGTGTGGGCCATGAGCCTGAGCCATGGTTGAACTGATGTGGTGTAGGTTGTAATTCAGACGCTACCATTTGTTACCTTTCAAATGTTCATGCATTGTTTGAGGTTTGCTTGTTCTGTTAAAAATCTAACTTACACTTTATACCATGAAAAATTCCATGAATCTTTGCAGACAGCGATGCTTCCATGAAAATGTTAGATGTTCCTCACTTTAGTATTTTAGTAGCTCTGTTTTAGTCTCTTAGCCTGTAAATTCTACACTAATCAATGATTCCAGGCTTTTTATCCATTCTAGAGCTTGGCCAGTATGGGATTTCTTTTCCATTAAGGAGTGATGATTTTAAAACATTGTACTATAAGTCAAACAATACACAAAAGACATTGTGCAATAATCATTGAAGTATCATTACTAACAGCAGACAAACGTAATGAAAGAGTGATATTTGTACACTGTATATATAATGAACTAACATTAATGTTGTGACCAGTAGAAATCACTTCAGTTAATTGAGAAATACTCTGCCACTTTTTATTATGTATTTATTATGTGTATTTTGAATTTCAGCCCAAAATATGACAGACTGTCCATAAACCCCATGGTTTTCAGCCCTGTATTAAATGGTATTTCGCTGTGGCGACCCCTGAGGGGAGCAGCCGAAAGGAGAAGATGAAGAAGAAGGTTAAATGGGCTATTTCAGAATATGGCCCTTTAAATGCCAATGAACTCCTGCTGATAATACCATTTTCCTTTTTGTGCCATGGATTCCAACATGTAGACTCCCATGTACATTATTCCAGGATAACGGGATGGTTTTAGTAGTGGGTATGGTAGTCCTGAATGGGGGCCTGAGGACAGTGACTATAATTGTGACATCACAAATACCCAGAAATCTAAATAGCTTGTTTTAAGTCTTCAGAAAAAAGAAGCATTGTAGGTTTTTTTTTAATTGAATGAGAATTTTGATACGGTAACATTATTCTTAGAGCTCTCAGACTGTTTAATAATAGGAACCTGAAGCCTTATTATTTACAAATATGTCTCATTTAATACAAATAGATTAAAAAATGAGGATATTTTTGTCCACTATGACAAATTTCATATCAGCAAAAAGTGGAAAAGATGCAGCGTACTGCCAAAACCACTATATCTGAACAATAGAATGTGTCAGGCTTTACTTTGATTCTAAGGCATGTGTTGAGTCAGGAATGTCACCTGTTCAGGATGTAAGGCCAGTCATTAAGCCCAAAAAAGTCTTGCTTTTATCTTTTATAGAACAAAAATCACACATTGTATTGTACAGTGTGCCACAATGTTGAAATCATGTCCAAACTGTAAGAGCTGCACTTTAAATTTGAAGTGTCTTTTTCTCAAGCCTGTTGCTTGAAATCATAATAGCTGAAGGACTTCATGTCCGTTCCCTGATGTGTCCTTATCCTAGAGTTTGCTCTAGCTGTTTTAAATCACCATAAAAAGAACATCTGAGCCTTTTCTCCAATTCCCTGACATCAAAATCACACGTGAAATACGTAGCTATGCACATTCACAGATCATACTCTTTGGTGACTACTTTACCATTTGTCATTGATTAAATGGATAAAAATGATAAAAAGGGAGGGTTTTAAAAAAAATCTAGCACATAAGTGAGGCCTTGATTGGCCGTGACAGCAGTCGTCCTCCTCCCTCTTCACTGACCACTGGCAGTGAAATAAATGGCCACTGCTCCTGATTGGTGCTGACAGAAGCCTCCCACTTCCCTGTCAGCAGTCGCCTTCAGTACATTTTGTAATTTAACTCACTCTCTTATCCAGGGGAATTTCCAATGAGTACACTAGAAAAAATCTTTACCACCAAGAGTAGTTGATTTTAAAAGATGAGGTCTGATAAAAGCCACATAATGTGACTTAATGTGAATCATTTCAAACTCGCGGATGTTTAAATCACTGTATACCACAAAGATTCTTACAGCAATATTTTGTGTTGAACTGTGAACACGGTCAATAGTGAAGCAAATGAGTTTGAGAACAAAAAATGCCCATTAATTAAATGCAATTCTTCGGTAATTTATGTAGAATGTAAATAATTATGGTTATGGAAAGAGCATTGATCTTGTTGGATTGGAAAAAATATCGCATTATTAGCATGTTTGTTTTATGTCATACATACAAAGATGAACGCTTCCTGTAGTTTGACCTTTATAATTTGGGTTATGCTTATTGGACTCTGATCAAATGAATAATTATTACAAAGGCTAGATACTGTATGTGCAAGGATGTTTTGCCAGGCTCTGTGTATGTCAGTCTTTCATGTTCAGATATGAGCTAATACGCATAGTCAAAAGAGTGAAAAAAACAGTCACAATGTGGCTGCTCTAAAACCATGACGAGGTGAAGTGCAATGTATGTGGTGTGCTGATTTATTTGCCTTTTTAACTACTGACCCCAAGGAGAGAGGTGTATTGACTCCTAGTGGTGATATATTACATGGAGAAAAGTATCCAGATGCCTGACCATTTCACCAACACTGGCACCATAATGCATTGCATTCAAATATGTATATGCTATATAAACAAAAGTATTAGGACACCTCACTGTTGCCGCATAAAGGAACTTGAACATCTCTTTAAATCCATTGGAATTCTTATATCTAGTTAGCACTAAATCAGTGAGTAACTAAAAGGCACAGAGAGTGCAGGCCTCGGCCAATGCAGCTCAATTTCTTTTCATCTTAAAAACCTACCATCACCATTTGAACCGATGCTCATTTACCCGTTAATGTTATTGCACCAAAAGTGTTATTTTTACATTTGACCCTCATTATTGGATTCTTTGACCATGAAAACCTACCATTAGCATCTGGAATCACACACATATCCCATTATTTATTTGTTAAATGCTTAGTCACAAACAATAATATTTCCATAATAGCAACTTTCTTCTGGATCTAGCTCCATAAATCTATGGGCACATTACTGAATCAGCAGACTTTGATCTTATAGATCCAGATCACTCCCAGAGTCTGATCCATTAGTCCATTTCTGACCTATCCCGGGAATTTCATCCAAATCCATTCATAACTTTTCAACTTACTATGTGAGCAAATAAGCAGATAAATTAATAAATAAATTAATAACTAAATATACTGTACTAACCCCATCAATAACATAACCTTCTTGGCAGAGGTAAAAAGGAACACAAATGAACAAATACATTACCCGTGAATAACTATGTTGTACGTTTCGTTTTTTTTTTTTTTCACATTCTTGGATATATCATTCATTTTTGTTCATTATGCTCATTACATTTATAATTTTTGTTTATTTTATTGATTCATTTCTTTGCTGATTCAGTTCCTTAGTTTAGTGCTTATGAAAGGTCAGACTTGATGGCTACAGATTTGGGGAGGGGTACCCACATTTCTCTAGGTTCACCAATCTGGTGTCCAAACACTTTTGTTCATATAGTGTAACATGTCAGGTGAAGGACTGTGCACAAATTAATCAACTGCAGACGATGTTATTGCCTTGAATGTATAAAATTAGAAATGAGAGCAGCCAAATATGTTTTAGCTGTGAATATACCTGGGTCAGGTTGAACAAGTGAAGGAGTTGTAAACAGTAACAGGCAGCAGTTTTTTATTTAACTACTGTAAATTGATCTGATGTTTTAATGCACATGTATAAGGATCACACGCTTTTATTGTGTGCTTTTAGTAAAGAACAAATCATGCTATTTACTCTTGCGTGCTGAGTGTATTACTTGGAATACATCTTCTTGTTGGAAGTAAGATGAACTGTTACCTGGAGTGCAACATATGGTTCTAAATGGAACTTGTGTGGGCACCAATAAAACAGTAGAAACTATAAAAATTCAGATCAATTTTAACAGCAATCTCACTGAAAACAGGCATCAGCAATATGGTAGTATTTGCTATAGGACAATTGGAATCTATCAATTTAAAACATCTCTCCAAAGGAAGCTAATGTTATCCTTTAATATCTATTTGGTTATTTTACATTGTATTACAAATCAAAGAGCCACACTGCTTTATGGTGTTAGATTTGTAGTACGAGTATAAGGAAGTGCATTAATTTATTGGATGTATTGGATGGTTGTTTATCTATGAAGGGGTTCTTTCTTAAACTTACCATGTATCCATAAATAAGATAAGTAAATAAAAGTTACCCACATTAATTTTTTTAATGTAGGTTTATAATAGGATGTATATACCATATATGGTATAGGGACACAAAATATTTCATCCATCTCCCACCACGTGGTTGGTAGTTGTTGAGATATTTGTTGATGATGAGGCCGTGAAAGGGTCCTCAAAATGCAATGAATTATTTATAGCTTAAAGCAGTACAAATTAAATAAATTCAACACAAAATTTGGGTATGAGACATAATGTTTGATTAGACAGAGAACTAAAAACATATAAGAGCAGTGAACATCCCACTGCTAAGATGTTAACAAGGCCCTTGGAGAAAAAAACAATGGCAAGAGCAGAAATCAATGAGAAGGAGAAAAAAAGAAGACTGCAACTGATGCAGATAGAGAGGAAAAGAGAGAGAAGGCTCTCATTCTGTGTATCACGGCCGCCCTTTTCGAATCCGGCTGCGAGGGGAGACAGTGATATATGAGGCTGAAATAAAGTAGGGCAATCCCCTGCTTGTCAAGAGAAGAGAAAGAAATAGGGAAATAAAAGGGAGAGACGGGAAAAAGAGGAGGGTTTAGAGGGAGGATGCAGGGAGATGAATGTGTTCAGTGTCTGCTCGCCTGTGGGATGGGGGTTTCCATGGCTGTGTATGGCAGTGCTGACCAGCCGCAGACTGCTATGTGAGGCCGTATCGCTGACTAACACTCGCTGCCTTAATAGGAAGGATGGATGAGAAAAAACGGGAAGGTCAGAGCAGACCGACCTGCAACGCTGCAGAGGAAGTACAGAAGAACCACTGACCTCGCTTTGACTCATACACACAGATTTTCTGCACACATGCAGCCACAGCATATGCAAGAATAGCTCAAATATCAATTCTGTACTGTGCACACACTGCAGTGCAAACACACACACACACAGAAACACATTACAAACAGGAAGAGGACCTACGCAGGCACCCCCACCATGTCTGTAATAGCTAAGCTAAACCACTGCAACTATGTCTCAACAGATAGTCATTATAAAAACACACTGACACACACACAGATGCCCACAAAGGGACTGTCCAGTGACAGAAACATTGTCCTGGCAGCAGCTGAATCAACTTTCCATGTCTCTGTTTTATTTTTGTTTCCTCTGAATAGTAACCTAAACCTGACTCAGCCTGGCTTTTCCAGCCAGTGTGTATGAACCGAATGTGGACTTGAACTGCTCTGGTTTACAATACTGTAGCTTTAAAAACCCATCACGTCATCCGAAAACTGGTTAAGGTTATAGGCAGGTTTGAACAAATGAAATTTAGACTATGTTTTAACCATATGTTTGAATATGTTCTTTGAGTTTAAGTCTAATTTAATCTAAAAGTATTTTGGTCTCACAGTTCCATGAACTAACCCAGCACTGTCTTAATGTTCATGACCATGATGTGACATACACCTACGTAATGGGTAAAACTGGTGTAAGTAATGCTAGTGTGAGACCTCATAAGCTAATGTGACAAATTGTAATTTGAAAACTTGGTAATGTGCTCTTAATTTTTAAACTTGCTTTGAATTATTTAGGTTTAAAATGAGATTTTAATTGGCTGCTGCTAATAAAAGGGACAATGTTAAAAGGTTAAAGCTCACTTTGAATCAGAACCAGAACACATACACTGCAGTGGCTGTAAAACATGGCAGAATAAACTATTAAAATAGGCTACATTACAACATGGTTTTGTGTAGAACATATTTATTGAGATTGTATACCAAAATGAAGGCCATATTTGCAGTATATTAAAAAACACAATAAAACACAGTTGCCAGGAAAATGCCAAGGCTATTTGCAGTCAAGTATCAGTATAAAAACTGGCTGTGTACACCAGAAGTGGAACAGGACATAGGGCTACTTACATCCATTCAGGTGTATATAATCACAAAAGTGATTTGTACCGATGTATTTTACCCAATTGTACATGGTTGCATGTTATTTACAAAACCTGAGTCCTTCTGGCTTTCAAGTAGTTTCGATGCCTAACTAAACCACTGGTTTTAATGACTATTTTTCCACCACATGCAAATAAACAGTCCATAAAAGATAAAAATCAATTCAATGATATAGTAAAACCTTGAGAATAGGTGCAGCCATTAAAATCCAAAGCAAATGTATCAGCAAACACAAAGAACGATTAGAAGTAAAATTAAATGCTCTGAGGATAAAAATGAAGTGTGTAAAAACCTTTCTGAACTTTGTTACAGGTTACAGATGCACAGTGACTAACACATGACATTCTCATCTCAGTTCATTTGTATGTGTTTGATACTATCTTACATTAAAAGCCTTGTAAATAAATAAAACTCTGAGTCTCACGTCTTAGAGGGACGTTGGTCCACCCATCTTCAGCATATGATGAGGATTAGGAAAAACTGTTCAACTGAGACTAGCTGCAACCCAGGGAGCAGACTACAAAGAACAGGTCTTTATCCACTTAACAGTGAGTCAAGACACAGGCAAAAACAGGATTTCAATGGAAAAAATTAATTTGTCGAACACAAGAGTAAGGGTGCTTTCAGGTGTTCTGGAGTCCGGAACACCTGCAAGTTCAGTTTGTTTGGGCTGGTGTGAAAGCGGACCAGTTTGTTTTGGTTTGGACTAAAGAACCGTACCAAGACCACCTTCTGGAGGTGATCTCGGTACTGTTCAGTACGCCTCCATCCAAACTCCAGTGCGGTTCGCTGATGGTGAGAACTCTGCCCGGCCTTGATTCAGTCCAGCTGTCTTAATGTAGCACTTTCTGATGTACGGAGGCTTCCGTACCAAGCTGTGATGTACATTTCAAGAAGCTAGTAAACTTCTCTCAGAGTCAGAGTCTTTTGATACGTCTTCTTCGTGCCAAAAAGAAGCACGCAGTGTTTTCGACCCGAATATGATTTCCATGCTGGAACAACAGCAGTATTTGTGCTTTTTGCACAAACAAATGATAATAATAAATCGCCACAAAAACAAGTAAAGTAGTACCATTCATTACTCCAAAATAAAGCTAAATCCAATATTTTCGTCTGCTGGATTTTTCCCTCTACAAATGCTGTGCCAATCAGCTCTTACTTACGCCACCCAAAACACAGGATTTTGTAAACGGTGCCGCCACATCAGTGGGGGATAAACAACATTCATAGTGGTTGGTTCGTTAGCAAAAACACTGGAGTGAATGTGGACCAAGCTAGTTGAGAATTACAACATTGTAGCAACTTGTGGGTCCAATCGACCCACTGTTCCGGACTAACAGGTGTGAACGCACCCTAAGTGTCAGTTGGTTCCCTATATCCCGACATATTTAAAAACAACGGACTGTATCATATAAGGCCCAGCACTGTCTACTTCCTATTTCCTACACCCAGTCTCTATCAGTCTGATAATTTCCCTGCTGCTGATCTCCCTTCTTAACCCCTTTTCCTTCACATCCTTCTGTTTATAATTATGTCTCCCCCCCTCCATCCTCTCATGAATAATTCAGTCATCCTCTGCTCCAATTAAATAATTAACAACGCTCAGAGCCATCAGATTGTAACCCAGCAAAGACACCCTGCACTGGTCCCCAAATTATCTTCAAAAGCCTCAGTGACTCCCTCGTATCCTGCTGCAAACAGAACTAAATTATCCAAATACAGGCCCCTACACTGCAACTGATTAGTCGCATTTTGCCACCAATTTCATTTCAGGGATAAGTGTGAAAGTTCAAACTGGGGCTGCGAGAGATATCACCATTAAAAAAACATGACTGGTCTAATGTCACTTGGATTAGAGTGCCTCTTGTTAACATGTATCCCCCTAATTAGGATCATTCATATCCAAAAATGTTCTGGTGAATTTAAGCACTTTATAAATTAGACTTTGTATGAATATACCTCATGTATCCATAACCATATGCCTTTAACCTTTTCTTTTTGAGTATAGTGGGTATCAGCTTTTTGTAGTAAAGAGAATTTAAGTTTAGCTTCATGGCAAAATTAGCAACATAATCTTACTTTGTCACAATGTAACTGGATATACTTTTGTAATTTTGTATTTTTGGTGAACAGTGTGATGTTTTATTTTCAGTGAATATAGGAAAGACCAGTCTGAGTGGGTTTTCTTGGAAGGGTGTACTGTATGTCTTGCATCACAGACAATTTATGTGGATAACCTTAGCGGCAGAAGAATGTGGACAAAAGAAACCCATGTACAGTATGTGTCAGAACAGACCTCATGTTCTATGGTAAATAAAATGCAAACCCTTCCTTCCTTCTCCATTCTTCACATTTTGTATGGCTTACAGGCAAGAAGATTCATGAAAACCGGTGCATGTCACAGTACATTTTTATGTTTTTAGTTAAAGGTTCTGTCTAGTATCTTTGTAGCAATCCAGTATATCGCTTACAGCCTTCAGGTGCACGAGCAGTGCAAATTTTAGTTTTTTTTCCTCAGAAGCTAATGAAACTACCAGGGTAACACATCTTGTGCTACATAAAAATTTACTGGTTGATTGATTGACTGACTTCATTTCGAACATGTAACAAAAAATGGACAAAAGTACACTTAGAAAATAAATAATATATACTACATGAAAATAAATAAACTTACAAAAAAAAACCACATTTCCCAAATATTCCCCTGTTCGAGAAGGAGTAGGATGAAGTTCCCACTTATTTTATCCTACCCCCCTTAATGCTACACAACAATTCCAACAAAATTCAAAGCAAATAGGACCAATAGTTGTGTTTCAAACAGAACTCGTCAACATAAAACTAACAGCTAGCATGCCTGATGCTAATGATAGACCTAAGAAGGTATTGTAACTACTGTAGCAAAAAAAATTCAAACATTATGTGAGAGCTAAAAGGCTAACATGACTAATGCTAGAGATGAATTGAAAGCTAATGGGACTAATAGCTATTTGGAAAATATAAGTTATGATATATAATATGAGTAGTAACAACATAAAACTTAAATCTAACATTGCTGGTGCTAACGTAAGAAATAAGAAGGTATTGTCTAATTCTAACATAAGAATTCAAAGCTGTAAGGCTAACATGACCAATGCTAGCTAGGAATCCAAAGCTAATGGGACAGGTAGCTACGTATGTGGAAGATAGAAGCTAACATGAGTAGCATCGCCAGAAACAAAGCAAATATGACTAAAGCTAATGTGAAACTAATTTAAACATAAGAAGTTTTTCCTCCCCCCTGTCGCCTTTGGCTTGCTCTCGGTGGTTCTGTTGGCTTTACTCTCTGTATAGTCATGGGGTTTTGGCCTCGAATTGTGAAGCACCTAGAGATAATCGGTGATTATGATTGGCGCTATACAAATAAAGATTGAATTGAATTCAATTCAATTCAATTCAATACTAATGTGACTAATACCAGTGGTGTAAATAAAGGCTAGAATGATGTTAGCATAAATCCTGTGCTAGGATGCGTAATGCAATGACCACACAGGTTAATGTGGCTAATCCAAATTCACTATGTGTTATCAATTTTAAAAATTGCTTTTAAAGATTAAAGTGCATACTTTATCAATTGTTGTATAATGAGAGTTACTGTTGCTGCGTGATGCAAACTACAGTCAGAGGACAGTTTGTGTGACTTGCAACAACAGACAAATCTTTTATTCTTCATGCTTCTGTCAGTCATTCTTGTTAAATACACTGTCACAATTAATATTTGTTACCCTGAAAAAGCCACATGGTTTTGTAACTTGTTGGCTAACCCCCTCACCTACACACACACACACACACACACCAACCACCGTCACCAGACAAACACTCTCCCTTCTTGTTTCTGTAGCTGCTCTGTCAGCTTCAGTCACTGCTGCCTTGTTACACTTCACAGAACCCATACAAGTCCAGTGAAGCACACAAACATGTGATCACACACTCACACAATCACACCCACACCACCTTAATACTGTTATTGATGGCTTTTCTTCATGATCCTTCAAGTATACACACTGGATATGGTACAAAGCTGGTCAGTCTTGTTTCTTACAATCCTTAAGAGTGAACACATAACAAAAAACTTGAGATTCCTTTGGAGGAAAGCCATTTTAACAGAAAGCCTTTCCTACAATGGTACCTGGCCTGCTCAGCTGGGCTCCTGTTAAACTGAAAAAGATGTCAAAATTTGACAGTGAAGGGATTCAAACTGACAGCCTTCTTGTCCAAAAACCATCATTAGACCAAAGAGAAGCCAAACTGTCAAGACTTCAAGCAGCAACTCCAGAAACAAACACAATGCCTGTGATTCACATTCTATGATGAAGCAGAAAAGGAAAGAGAATGTGCTCTGCATAACATGCTAATACGGAGACATCAAAGGCTGTTAGTTATATGGAGATTTAACCGCTGCTGGCCAATGCATTTGTAAAGAGACACTGACTATCAACAGACATATCTCCCAGTTCAGACATACTGTATGTAAACACAAGCCAGGGGAACAAGGGAAACAATTTCTTCATGCATTTTAAACTAGTAGTTCTCTTTCAACTGGCCGTCACCTTAAGACACACTTCAAAAGAGGGCAATGCATTTTTTATAACCGAGTAAACATTCTCTTGACAAAATATGCACATTTTTTATCACTGCATTCAAATTGGAACTCAAAGTAATAAAAACAATTACAAAAAAATGTAAGTTAAAAAATGAAAATATCCAGAGACAGAACAAAATGATGACAGGAATGAAAAAACGGAAATAATAATCAACAAAATGAACAAAAAATAATCAAGAAAATGAACACTGAATAAAATAACATGCCAAACGAATGAAAATCAGCAAAATAATATGGTGAAAAGTATGTCTGCGGAGATTCTCAGTCATCCAGGTCATAGTATCCAAGGCGTGTGGTTTTCCTTTCATCAGTTCAGAACTGAAGAAGCTTCAGTGGAGAAACGTCTTCAACCAAATTTCCAGTCCAGTCGATGAAAGAAAAACCACACGCCTTGGTGAAAAGTACAATGGAATCTGTTATCTTTCAGTGAAATGTATGAGTAAAGGTGGCAAAAAGTGAACAAAGTTGAATAAAAAGGACCAAAATAATACACAAAATGAATGAAATAAAATGAGTAAAAATGAACACAGTGGAGAAAAATGTAAAAAATGGAAAGCCCAACATCAGGAAAAAAGCAAAATATGCACAGATTCCATTGTTTAAAGTCAACATAAGAAGATATTTACGGCTGTGAAAATATGAAAACTTCATTCCTTAAAAAGTTACAAATGCCACAGGCTCATTGCAAAGGCTTTGGTCAAAACCAGATTTATAGCTCTGCATTCACATTCAGCAGAACTCACACACTCTCATGCCATGTACAAAAAAAAAATACACTACCCATTGATTTGTGTGCTGCTGATACCCTCAGACCCCGTCAATAATACTGATCACTCCAACCCCTCTGATACACACTGACATATTAGTAAAAGGCCTCAAAAAGTCAGGAAATGGTGTTGGAAAACCATTTCAGGTGACAACCTCATGAAGCTCATGAAGAGAGAACACCAACAGTTTACAGCGCTATCAAAAAAGCAAAGGGTGGCTACTTTGAAGAAACTACAATATGACATGTTTTCAGTTATTTCACACTGTTTTGTTAAGTATTTAATTCCATGTGTTCATGCATAGTTTTGATGCCTTGAGTGAGGATCTACAATATAAATAGTCACAATAAAGGAAACTCATTGAATGAGAATGTGTGTCCAAACTTTTGGCCTGTACTGTGTGTGTGTGTGTGTGTGTGGGTGTGTGTGTGTGTGTGTGTGTGTGTGGGGGGGTGTGTGTGTGTGTGTGTATATATATATATATATACATCATTGGAACATGTGGCATATTCCAAGGAGACGCACTGTCCCCACTGCTGTTCTGCATAGGTCTGAACCTCCTCACCCAAATAATCGACAAGACTGGCTACGGATACGGATACGACTCAGGAATGGGGCCACCATCAGTCACCTCCTCTACATGGATGACATCAAGCTGTACGCTAAGAGTGAGTGTGACACCGGGATCTACAGCACAGCATGGTGTAGATGAGTGACTTGAGAAGTGTGGCTGGATGGTGACAAAGAGAGGGAAGGTAGTCCACACAGAAGGGGTCTCACTCCCAGAAGGAACAATAGCAGACATTGAG
>JAQQAE010010202.1:0-14208 GCA_029823295.1 Pseudamia nigra
GCCTAAAGCATGTTTATTTAACCAAACAAATAGAAAATAAATGGATCCTAGACTCACAAGTTATTGTAGTAGTCGTGCGCTGTAGAGGTTTTTTTGTGATTTTCACATAAACATACACTATTCTCCACATTACATACATTCTCCCCATTGCTAATACATAGTCTGCTGAACATTTACAGCAAGACCGGACAACTAATGTTACGCTAAAAACTAATCAGCCTCCACCTTAGCGTGTTTCCATACAATAAAACAAGTGAATTGAGTTTTTTACGCGTTCTCTCTCAATCACACACACATGCTTTTACTATCGCTGACTGTTTGACTGTCGATATTATCAGCATCTTCTTTCAAGTAATTCACAGACATGTTGGGAGGTACGTAAGATACGTTAGCGGCAGCTAATGTTCACTCCGCTCTTACGTTATTCTGCTACACACTGTAACATTAGTAGATTTAGAGCAGTGGGATGTTTATTACAATTTTGGGAGTTTTCTGTGTTTACCTTCGACACATGTGTTTGCTCTCCGGAGCCTGTCGACACGAGAAAACGTTAGCGCACTACCGCGCGTACTGTGGCTTGCTTAACCAATCACGTGGCGTCGTGGGCGGAACAATGCTCGAGACAGAAGTGGCAGGAGAGAGAGCGAGAGAGAAAGAAAGAGAGAGAGAGGGGCGGCTGAGCCGAAATAACCTAGTTTTTAATTGATTTCTTGATATTGGCCAGTTGGATTTTAGAAAACACCAATATGATTTGCGTCAAAATTCCAAATATCGGCGCCGACCAATTCACCTAACACCCTGGGGAGGAAGCCGAGAACCCGGAGAGAACCCACGCACACACGGGGAGAACATGCAAACCACACAGAAAGGTGTTGGGATCGAACCCGGGACCTCGGAGCTGTGAGGCGCGAGTGCTACCCACTGCACCCGCTGATGTTAGTCATATTCTTGGTTATTTTGTTGTATCTTCGTTAACTTTGTTTATTAATTTATGTACTTGTTCATTGTATTTTTTTATTTCCTTACTTGCTTTTAATTTTTTGTCCAGTTTTTGATTGTAAAGAAAATACATTTACAGCACCTTGTTTGAATTTTGTAAAATTGGGTGTTAATGTGATGACCGTTGGGAAATATGGGTCCTAAAGTATTATTTACCCATAAATCTTTGTTTAGAAGCGGTCTATGAATGTAGCAAAGGGTAGAACACATCATTTCCAGATGCACAGGCTCCCTTAGACCCACAGCACCCACTAACACGTAATCATTACCTGGTGGATAGAAGCTGTAATTTATATAACTCTCCACAATAAACACACCGTGACAAATAACAGTGTTTTAATAGCTCTGTGTACTGTTGTATCATGCTCCTTTGTGAGCAGAGGTTCGAAGTAATTAAATAATTGTATACATATGTGTTGTTCTGCAGTAGGTAGGCGCATATAATTGATTTTTTTTTTCAGGCCCGTCTCTCACTCTCGTAAGTTTTCTTTTTTCATGTAAAGTCAAAGTAATTTTCAGAGATAAGAAACTGCTTGTTAAATTGCCTGTAAAGCTGGAAAACAAAGTGATTTCCAGGCTCAATTTCTATGATTAAACTGCTCATTAATTTATTATGATACCATGTACCCATATTAATCTTATTCTTAAAATGTGTCATATGCGTTAGATATTACTATATTTATTAACTCCTTGTATTTTGCACGTTATGGTCAGTGGAAAGCAGACAGACTAGCGTATACTTGTGTGCCTTTTACTCATTAACCCAACTGTGTGATCACTGTTCTATAGCATGACTGCAATCAGGAAAAATGGACTATTAACTCTGTAATGAGACAGCTCAACAAACAAAATGAAGGGCTGCATTCAGAATGGCACTCTCCAGCAATCAACACTTAGTTAGGCCTGTAACTGCGGCTGTCGGATTCAGGGAGAATACGCTGCCTTAGATCGAGTGGAGCCATTAGTGAGTGCATTTAGTGTTTTTTGGTGGCGACAACTTTGCTACATACAATGCCTGCAAGTAGATTTATATTTCAACAGATGGTACTTCATCTTTACAGGACTTTTTGGTGACATTGGGGGAACTGCGCTCATTTCAATAAACTCTTTATTGAATGGGCTCTTTAATATACTGCTTAATCAGGAGATTGCATTGATCAAAGCACCTGTTGGTTTGAACCAGATCTCTTTATTCCAATTTTTGCAAGAACATAAAGAGCTCAAGAATTTGCCACCGCCCCCTCTCTCTGCTGTTTTGAGATCTTTTATGACAGGCGTTTACATATTCACACCTCAGCAGTATTTATGAAGTAGCATTGAATGAATCAATGGATTTGTGGATGAATTAACCAATAGAAATTACACTTGTGCTGTTTCTGTATGGAGATGCATTCAGGGCACCTCGGAAGTCGTGGGAGCATCGGCGGACTAAATGTTGCATTTAAGTGCACCTCAGAAATATAGTAAATTGTATTCAAAGGGGAAGAAACCCCGTTCACAACTACACTACAATGCGTGACTCTACTTTTTCAGACGTTTTTTTTTCTCTTTTACCTCCACCAAATCATCTCATGTCAGTTTGTTTGTGTTTTGGTTTGTTAGCAGGATTATGTAAAAGCAAGCTGGCGCTTCGGCTACAGATGGATCCAGTAGATTATGGAGATGATCAGAGGAGTAATGAAAAACAGTACACTGTAAATGTAAAGTCAGAGTGACAGGGTTGAGCCAACGTTACACCATCATTCACACTGGAACCTGAAAACTAGGTCACATGTTCCGTCGTTCTCTGCACTATTTGTCTCTACTTTTTCCTCGTCAATATTAATAAACTCTGTGACAGCCCATTGATGGATTTTTTTCCGCAGCACTTTTGCTGTTACATTCAATGGTATAATGGGATTTGCCACACAGACTATTATGATGAAGTAGGCAAATGATTGTCAGGATGTTGCCACTCATCAGTCATATTAATTACATTTATATGTCATTATTGCAGCCTCCAAATGGATGATAGCTTCTCGCAGACGACCACTCTTCTGCTTAACTTAATTGAGTTTGAGTGAATGTTTTCTCTTTCTCAATCCAAGCAGTAAAACATGAGTGTTTTCTGGAATCACCATAAACAAAAAACTGCTTAATGCTATTTGTCAGTAGGTTTTAAAACGGGCGTCTTCGTTTTCAGCCTATTGATTCAACGACTGCTAAAGGTTCCGTGACTTAAGAAAGCACACATCTAATACACGGGGATCAAAACAAACATATTTTTAGTGTATTGATTTGGTTACACTGGAGTTGATGCCTCCCAGACTGAAAACGGAAGTGCAGCCTGTGCCCTTAATTCCTTTTAAGTCATTGTCAGTCATACTGAGCTAACAATGACATGCTGCACATATTCAGACAAGTGCAATGAAGAGATCTCGCAGTGAAGAACTATTTAAGGTCAGTAAGAATTATTTCAGACTAATATAGCTACAAGGGAATATTAAGAAGTCAATTATCTTGCTATTTATGTCTCTTAGTCACCAGTTCCACCAACGTATCTGTCACTGGAGTCAAGAACTTTTCATCTGCATACAGTGCACAGTTGACTAATTATAATCACTCAATATGTCATCTTGCGAAACAAAATTGCCTGCGCGTGGTTCCAGGTACGTTGCTCAGTCGGCTTGATTGGCAGAAGTTATTTGATTAACATGAGCTCATATTCCTGTTAAGGTCAGGCATATTTTTAATGATGTGTTGTGCAGTTTTATGGTCCTCTTGTAAGTGTTGGATGTGCCGCTGCAATAAGCCGTCACCAAGGTTCAGGTCATTATCGGCCACTCGTAAACGTCTGCATTCGCTATTGATGTAACGGCGAATGTCGCTCAGCTATGACATCACTGTGACATTTCATTCACGTTTGTTTGGTTTGCAAGCAGCCATAAAGCTTTCAGGTGAAATGAATTTGAAATGAGCTTGTAAAGTCTGTCTTTAACCTTTATAACAACCACTCGTTTCCAAGCTAGGCTTAAGTTTGGGTTTGGGGTCAAAATGCATGTTTTAGAGTTCGATTGAAAGGGAACATCTCCTGGTTAACGATCACAAAACCAAAATTTTGGTGCACACATGGTACAGTACATGCCAAGAATAGATAAATTTATTTATGTATTTTTGCTTAACTTCACTATTTATTTGGAAAGCAGTAGGCATGACATTGTTTTGCTTTTGTGTCGGATTCACGAATAAATCTAGCACTAATAGACTATTTCATCTCTCCCCTCTCGTTGTCTATCTAATGTGTATTTTAATAATTGCCAAATTGAACTGATCAGGTAAGAGGTGAGTGAAATTAGAAAAACAATAAGCAAGCTTAAAGCATCTGGTTATGATCTGCATATATCACAAAATCAGCAAGTCTCTCATTTTTACCCCAGCTGAGGACATGAAGTTTTCACCTGCTTCTATTGGTTGGTTGGTTTGTCTGTTACGAGGGTTACACGTCAACTACTTGATTTCCATCCTTTAACTTTTGCCACAGATCCAGGCATCTTTTTAATCATTTTCTTTAACATTGCAAGATTAGATTTTTCCACATTTTTGATAACTTTGTGAATAATGAAATGGGTGGCACGGAGGCGCAGTGGTTCGCACCTGCACCTCACAGCAAGAAGGTTCTGAATTCCAACCTGAGTTGACACAAATAACGGGGAGTAAATGTGTACATTTTGGCATATCTATGATGTTTTTAATGTACAGTATATTCAGTCAAGCACGATGGATTTTGATGCATATCTAGATAGATCGGAAGAGTTCACTATGGGCCTTGGTGGAGGTGTGCACTTCACTGAACGCCCTTCTAGTTCCGCGTGTACTCTTAACTTGAAAGACTGAGGTTCACTACAGGAAGTACTGAAAGCATTTCTGTGCTCGTCCCAGGAACAAATTCCAACATCAACTGTGAAAATGCTAAAGCAGGTGGAAAAATGCAAATCATTGCCACAGGATTTCCACCGTAATCCTGAGTGTGTCCAGTTTTGTCAGTGACAGGCCCTGTATGAACAATGATTTGGCTCAGAGATTCACTTTAAGTCCTGTGAGCTCAGAATTATGCGTTGCCATGCATCCCGTTCCCTTGAATATCAAAATCCTTTCTATTGTTCTTCAAAGAATGTCATTTTTAAACATTTCACAAATTTTTACTGAATTTAATGGAAAACTGCTGAGCCATCTTTGCCCTTGAAGACTCTTTTTGGATGTTCCTTTTGTCCAAGATCATATGTAACAACATCGTTTCACAATAGCTTTTTCATTTCTTAGTTTTTGGGTGATTTTTCACTTTAAAATGGCTCCTGTCTGACCTTTTTGAACTTTGTTGCAGGCACAAAATTGAGGAATTCCAGTATATTCTCAAATAAGTAGAAGTCGACCGGTTAAAATAAGAGTTATCTTGTGATCATACTGTCCGCAATGAAATACAAGTCAAACTAAATATTAATTGCTGTGTATTATTATTTTTTTCAATTCACATTTCCAATTGACTGAACTTCTATTCGAAATAAGGGGTGGAAAAAATGAGCGAAAACCCCTATTTCTACACTTTGAAGATGACAAAGATACTGCATGACTAGACATCCACCGTACAGCCATTTTTCTAATATCATTCAATGTATCAACAGCTAACTGACAGAATTATGCTAGTTAAATACTTCTTGTCTCCACTTGTAACGAAACGTCTGGATAAAGTGTCACATACAGTTTTGAAGCAGCAGGATCCAGCTTTACCTTAAAAATGGTGGTTGGTGATCAGACCTTGACCCACTGCCTTCTACGCAGTTAATCAGAGTCCGATATTTACTGCCAAAAAAAATCAAAGCTACTGTACTTCCACTTATGTTAGCTACAATAATATGTTTGAAAAACGAATGAAATATCCATCCAAAACGCTCTTCTATCAACGTTTTTCAGGGTTAAATTCCCACAGACAGATGAACAAATCTTCCTGCTTGAGCTGCCTTTGTCGAGGCATGTAATGCAAAAATAAGAAGTCTTTGAAGATGTCGGAACTGAAGGCCTTCTATTCACTCGTGATCTGGCAGTTTGAAGGGTTGACAGGAAAATCGACATTCTTCTGTCCTTATTTAAACCACATTCTTATGTCTTTGATTTGTTTAGCTTATTTGTAGTTTATGGTAACTGACTCTCATTTAAAAATAAAAAATCCATTTTGCTGGCAAGCTGTGTGTTGCTGTCTGCTAATTGATTTTTCATTCAGCAGGCATCCTGCTTCCTCTTTTGTTAAGGCGAGTAGAGAGATGACGCGATGGATAGTGATTTGTGTTTGCAAACCTCATTCCTAAGAAGTAAGGAACATTTTTACCAGCAACACGCTCAAAAATTTTTGATGGAGACAAAGTAAAGTTTCATATACTATTAGCTGTTAATTCTTTTGTCTGCTGTACTTTCACAATTAGGTTAATTGGGAACAGATGAAGGATCAGGACTTGACCTAAAAGGAACATCAACTTTAAAGTTTAGGTCACATAAGTCTACGTCGCAGCTTGTTTTAGAGAAAAATGGGCTTTGGGCTCCAAAGCTCTGTGGAGTTCCCTGCACTCCCTGCACGTGTGACCTAAAGATGTAAGACACATGGCTTCAATGTGAAGACAAGTTTTACAAAGGTGCATCATGTCGACATCTTCAGGTTTTCTCAGCAGGACAATAGCAGGCCTCGTGTTGCGCAAGTTCAATCCTGTGGATTCGTAGTCACAGACGTTCCACATCTGTCGCCTATTGAAAATGTATGGGCATCATGAAAAGGAGCATCATCAGTGGCCACCGCAGACTGATGAGCAGCTGATATCTGGGAAACAGCAAGAATGAATCAACATTTACACATGCAAAACAGCAACAATTAATCTCCCATCATAAATGATTAAAAAATGTCAGAGAGGAAAGGTGCAGTGGTTTCTGTTTTACCTTATCAGGGTGTGACACAGGAAAACAAACACTGATCTCACAACGCGCAGATGCCTGTGTTACGATGATTTAGTAAATGTTCTGATCTGATCCATATTTCCAAAGGAAAACACAAGGCTGTGCTCCTTGTTTGTTGATCACGGTTCTTATATGTATGTAATTACTCTTTACCTTCCTCATGATGTTTGCTTCCCTGTGACAGAACAGATTCTGTCATCTTGTTTGTCATTGTTGTTTTTTTCCTCAGCACACAAGAAAATATGCAGGTAATTTTAAGTGAATTTTGCCCAGCAAACGACCACACTATCAGCTCCAGGCACATGGCATTTAAAGCTCACTTTCATACTTAGAGTAGACGTCTAGAAATGTAAATTTGCATTGGTCTGAAAAACTCCAGTGTTGAAATTAATCTCTTGAATTAAAAAAAAACATTCTGACAATTTGTTCATGTGTATTTGTTCATGAGGTTCTACATGCCACGGGTTCTTCTGTAGGATGTTGTAACAGACTTTAGTGTGAGCTATATTAAAGAGTTTTGCAAAAATATACAGTGTGAGTGAAGGTATAATTTAAAGTCAGTTGTCAGTATTTAATACCCATCGTCTGAAAATGAACACAGTGTGGTTGCTGGAATTTTCAATCATATACCAGGGCATTGATTTTGTTCTGCGTTTTCTACATCAGAGTTTCACACACAACCACAGCAGGGGACACTGTGCTTTCAGGTGCACCCCATTAAGTCATGGTGCATTCAAATACTGAATAAATTCAGAAAATGACTTACTGTTCTATTTTACTGACTTACTGCTGGCAGTGCAAACAAAGCCCTAGCTCTTGTCGTACAGGAATAGAATGGACCACAGACCCAGTGGACCTTATGCACAGCTCCACTACTTCCTGAACTTAAGCCAACTCCTTTATTTCCTGTCTCACATTATTGGACAAACTGATTAATCCAGGGGTGCCTGATCATTGTGGTGGTGACTACTGAGGTCTGGCACACCTGGATCAATCAGTTCATCCAATAATATAAGACAGGAAATAAAGGAGCTTGCCTTAGTTCAGGAAGTAGTGGAGCTGCGTATAAGGTCCATTATGTACTATTCATCAGAGTTCCAAATCAATAGTTGGTAGACTTGATGAAACTAATTCTGTCAACTGGTTATCTGCTTCAAAAGTGTGGTGCCTGTGTGTGTTTGGGGGGGGGCAGTATTTGCATCTTACACTGGTGGATCATGGATCATGGTTGTACATAAGTATAGAAAATGCAAGATAACAGGATTCAATTTGTATAGCGTCACTCATAATCACTGATTATCTCTAGGTGCTTCACAATTTGAGGCTGAGACCTCGTGACTATACAGACAATCATTTGCATTCACAACTGCAGAGCAGTCAATTAACCTAGCGCATGTTTTTGGTTGTGGGAGGAAGCTGGAGAACCCAGAGAGAACCCACGCAGACCCGGGGAGAACATGCAAACTCCACACACCTGGTGTTGGGATTGAACCCAGGACCTTCTAGCTGCGAGGCACGACTGCTACCCACTGCTACCCACTGCACCACCGAGTTGCCCATTTATTGAAATAGGACTTTCATCGGCTAAAGTTTAAAATCATCCCCCCAAAAAACCCAAAACGTAATTAAAAAAAACTATTTAGTCGTGAGTAGCCTCGCTGTTCTTGCTGATCACTACAGAAAATGTCCTTAGGCCTGTTCCAGGAAGCTGGTGAGAACTTTGCTGCATGTGGTGAAGATGACTTCACGAAGGGCATCTGTGGTCTGGAACTGACATCTTTGCACTTACCATCCCCAAACCTTCTCAGTGAGATTCAGATCAGGGGAACATGCAGGATGGTCCAAAAGAACCACCTTATTCTCTTGAAAAAAATCCAAGGTGTGAGGAACTGCAGATAAACCCAGTCAAGACATGCCTTCTCTCTTTTTTGTCTCTTGCTCAAAAGTGCAGAATTTGAATGCACTGGTCTTAAAATTGATTTTGATTCCAGGTGTGTATCTAACCCCAACCTCTGCTTCCTGTGTGGAGGCCGCGAGGCCGGGTTGAGAACTGAGTTGACGAGTTCTATGGAGTTCTACGAGTTCTAATGTTTGTGGCCATATTGTCCAGCTCTAACTTAGGATGATATCATTGTTATTGCCCATCGGAGTGTGGACAACAATATATTTGATATTTCTGCCAATTGCAATATTCTACAGTTTCAAAATGTAGCTACCTTGCTTTTCAGATTGTGGATTTGTGTCATGACTGAATCAAAGTTCGATCAGAAAAATGCGTGAAAGTAATTCAAACATCAACTCAAACACTTCCAGGTAGAAAAGGTGATGACGTATTTGTATTGTTAACCTGCTTTTTGTCTTAATATGTGACTGTTGTTGGTTTAAGTCGCAGACTCCTCTACATTCTTAACGCCAGGTTCTGTAAGTGTAACAGCTTTCCGTTCACACTCGACATGGCTCAGGGGCTGCTGCATAATTTAGTGGTCTGGACTGGTGACCTCATCCAAGTTGTGACAGGAAGCATTTATTGTACCTTTTATATATGTGTATTTTTTATTTGCTTGTTTGTTTGGTTCATATTTACGTGGCCTGCGGTAGCTTACAACTTCCTTAACAATTCCTGAACAGTTTGTATTTTCAAAAGATGATTGATATTATTCTTCCAAAAGCCATGACTGTGTGCGTGTGATTATTCTATCCCTCCTTAGTGCGCTGAGATGTAAGCGGCTCTCAGAGGAACATTTTCTGACTACAATATGCTCATTTCAGCTTAAGTTTCTCAAGAGATATATTAAGGCCTCCCCATGAAGAAATGACTACATCTTAAAAACAGCAGGAAGGTGATTGAACATCTGACTAAGAAAAATTCATGGTGAGCACTTCACCGAGGTTGAAAGTTGGAAACAATCAGGACTCATACTCAGATTCCAAGAAAATACTTAAAATAATAAAAAAAATCAGTTACTTTTAAGATTAAGACTTGATGCTGGTAAAGACCACACACCCTAACCCCTAGCAGCACCTCAAGTAAAAAAAAAGTGGACAAGATAAGCATAATAATTAGGCATCACACATCTTAACCAATCATACTGCATCTAACATAAATAATTGACTATAAAACTGGCATTTTTTTTAGGTAGAGATGAAAATGAAGAGCAAAAAAAATATGAAAGCTAAATACAATACACATTAGCCTTGGATCCAGTATTAATGGTCTATTTGCTGTAGAACAAGAACGAATTGGCTTTTGCACAATATGAGACCTTTAATAAATAATGGTTTTATAAATTATTGATGTCATGCATTCTTTCATTGTACCTTTTTCAGCTTAGACACGTCAAGACTTTCCTCATTGTACCTGAAAACATTAAATGTTGTCAGTGATTTATTAAAGAAATGGTTTTGAGGTAGATCCGGTGTGTTCGGTGCTGGAGCAGGAAGACAAATGAGGAGTGATGGAACCTCTGGTTTTCGATGGATTAGGGATGAAGAGCGTGACTGCAAGATGATCAGGAAGGGCCACGAGGGACAGAGCTCCACTTCTGAATCAGAGTAAGGATTTAACGAGAGGGTCATTGTGATTATTGATAGAACTTGAATAGATATGAAAATGGACGTTTTTGTCTCACATGTTTTACATAGGATCTGTCAGCATACCACAGAGGTTGGGTTGTTTTTCCATATCTGCAAATTAAATCACTTTAAAACTTCCCTAATCTTTAAATTGCTGCCTTTTGTGATTATATAACTGCACAGGCTGTTATTGCATTGATATTGCACTTAGGTGGCAGGCAGGCACCTGGTTCACTTTCATTGTTGAATTAGATTTGTTTGATTCCCTAATTCAGATGCATGTGAAAGATAAAGCATGTTCTACCAAATGTCCTTTATTTGCAAAGATGGTGCATTGTCCACTTCAAGAGTAATATGAAAAGGCTCACTTCCCTGTCTCCTAAGTAGGCATGGCCAGAAAGAATGAGAATGTTGCATATATCAATAAATGTAGATTAATAAGTTCTAAATAAGTAGCTGTACTTGTTACATTTTTCAGAAATTTGCTGAGGAGGGATAGTGTAAACTGGTAGAAGGATGACAAAGATGAGGCTCCCAGGGAGGAGGAAGACTAAAGATGCAGAAAACATTGTCAGATGGAAGCAGATGATTTCACGTGTCTAAGGCTCACTGGAGTTTTCGCTGGTTTATCATAACTGTCATAATTATTCACTTTACTTTATCTTTTTCCCACAGGATTTACTTTGCGAGAGCTTAGAAGAGCAGAAACAGTGGAAGGCCTCAATCATAGTCAATTGTCTCTGGATCTGTGTGTCTAAGGAGTGTCATTATAATATCTGATTGATAGGTGCGTTGTGAAAAATTGCTCCAATATTTACCCTGGTGACATTAGCATCGCCTGAAATCTGCTCTTTATGTTAATTTCTCCCATTAAAATGAAGAGGACAGAAACTAGTCTCCGAAATGGTAGGATCGTAGAGACAACATGTAAAAAAAAAAGAAAATCACACACCAGTGAACTATCTGTTTTTTTTATTAATAAGTAGCAACAGGCTCAGTCTGCTTTCCTCACTAAGTTTAAAACTTTCGACGCATCTTTGTTGATTGTTCTGATCATTTTACTGGACATGTCACAACTATGTCACAACTACTCGCTGGGACAAATCAGCAACAAAAGTGTCTCTCAGTGAGAAAAGTCTCAGGTGCTGATCATTTTATATAATGTGTGATGTGCAAAATATTCTAATGAATTTTTAAAAAAATACGGAGATAAATTGGAAAATGTATTCATGAGGTGTATAAGAACAACAATGAAAGAAATGTAAGAATTACAACCTTTCAAAAATAAGAGTCAAATTTGCAAGGTCTTTTTCTTTACTCCTGGAATTAGATGAACAAATTTTTTTTCAGCAATTTAACACAATAATCAGCAGAATATCAACAAAATGATCGCACATTATCCGCTACTCCCCTCAAGTTCAATAAAGGCTCAAAATCATTCTTTGGTTTTGAACGGACATTTATTCTCGGACACTCTTCAACATGTCTTCAACTATGCCTTCATCGATGCCATCGGAACTAAGAAAAGAAATACAAACTTAAATTAGCTGACGGGTTATGAAGAGCTTACATAAAAAGAAGCAGAAATGCTCATAAAATTAATACATAAAAACACACATAACACAGAAAACCAGCAAATTTGTACCTCATTGGCTGCATTAACTCAAGAGGAATAAAGATGACTTTAAAAACCTTCTTCTCTAAGGAAAAAACACCCCTTTGTCTTCCGATCAAACTTCTTGCGACCTGAATCTCTTACATATATGACTTACACGCACGATGCCTTGATGACTTGATCATCCTTTAAACATCAAGGGATCAAAGTCAGTGCAGCGTGTGCCTCTTATGGGTGCACCAATTTATATTGTCCCCTGAGAAACAAAGTGGACATGCAGAACAAAACACAAATTCCACCTTACCTAGCAATGTGTTTTTAAATAAATATTAAATGGCGAATTAAACATATTAGCACTGCCTCTAATGTCAGCTACATTATCAAAACAGTCGCCTTAAATTGCACATTTAAATTTTGGCCTTTCGGCCACACAAGCTGGTATTATGGTTACTATTGTGATCCAACTCAAGTTAAAATGGTAATAACAAAAATATTACCAGATTTGACCATATATTTATTCTGACTAATGGATAATGGCACTAAACAGTCCTGAATGTTCTGTCACAATATTCCATTTAATTTCTGCAAAACTGCCCTGTCTTGCCCTATTTAAACACTGGGCTTCTGTTACTCACTCAGCTAGATGCAGTTTCAGCACTGGAGAGCTCCTCCACTGTGGACAAACTGGAAACAGAAATCAGTCAAAGTCAGCACTTCTGACTGAACAGCTCCCGTTTCACTTGTGCAATAAAGCCGCAATGAGATTATCAGGAGAAAAAGAGAAAAGACCACAAAAAAAAAAAATCAAATGACAATGTGACTCTGCTTTGCTGTAGTTGCAAGTCAGATTGTAGAACAGCAAGCTGATTTTGTATGAGATTTGTATTGACTTGTGTAGAAACAGTAAGTGGTTCGAAAGGTCACTTCACCAAAGTCATGAGACTATAACTTTCACTTACAATTGTCGTAAAAGACAGTTTTAGATTTAGAGTTTGACTGACAACAGATTTTTAAAAGCTAATGTCGTCTCTGCACATACCCCCTTGGTATGAAAAAAGTTGTGATGATGTGTAAAATGCAAATTGCAAAAGAAAGCTGCTGTATTTGAATTTACTTACCTTGTGTTTCTTGATAGTCGGTAGGAACAGCTTTTTATGCTGTGTCTGGTCAGCTTCTGTTTATTTGGAAGTTCACGTCCATTCCTCAAATTCAGCCTGCAACACATTCAGGACAAAGTTCAGACACCGCTTTGAAAAGTTACCAGTTGTTCTCAGAACACTTGGAAGACATTTATGGTTCCAAGATTCGTCCCACATTCCCAGCTGCAGCCACATCCACTTCTTCTTCATCAGGCCTTTGGGATGTGTGCACCAGGTTCCTGCATGGACTTTTGAGCTATAATTGTGTATCATAGAAGAGCAAATACGATGACCCCGACCATGACAGACCCTGGTTCTGGATTTGTTGCTTGTAACAGTCTGGATGGTCCTCTTCATCTTTGGGTCATAGTATGAGGCACCAATTTGTTCCAAAAAAGCACTTGCATACTTTACTTCAGAACAATCCATGATGCTATTGAGTGATGTCCCTCCCAGTCACCTCTGAATCCAGATAAATTGGCAACGCTTAAGGACATATTTTTACTTATGGTACATTAAAGCTTGAATTGGTAGAAATGGCATGAAGACCTATCGATTAGATTCTGAGAGTGATGTGGATCTGTGTTTGGATCCAGAAGACTTTTAAGGATTCTTCCATTGTGAGATAGGACCAAATTCAACATTTGTCCTTGTTATGTCACAAATAACACCCAGAAAATGTAGTCAAAAAACGTAGGACAACACCACAATAGATTTTATCAAAACACAAAGTTTGATCCAGATAGTGTGTAGGCATGACCTCCATTATGGAAATACAGTGGCATCTCAGACAACGAACTCTTCTGACAACGAAAAATTCGGATACTGGAGAAAAAAACTGCAAAAAATTTCACTCTGACAACGAAAATTAATCGGTTAACGAATAGTCACTTCCGGGTCTTGGCG
>JAQQAE010010203.1:0-14208 GCA_029823295.1 Pseudamia nigra
CTTCCTCAACAAGTGTTTAATTGTGACGAAACAGGACTGTTCTGGAAGAAAATGCCACGGAAAACATTCATCACCGCAGAGGAGAAGAAACTGCCCGGTCATAAGCCGATGAAAGACAGATTAACACTGGCGTTTTGCTGCGACGCCAGCAGGGACTGCAAAATTAAACCCCTCCTCATTTACCATTCAGAAAACCCCCCTGTGCTTAAGGCTCACAAAATCAGAAAGGAGAAATTACAGGTGATGTGTGTGACAATAATCCAGACGCGAAGATATAAATGCATGTATAATCATCTCTAATTCAGCCCGTGACACAATACAAGTCAGTTTAGCAATATTTCTTACATGATAGAAACAAGAACGCACAAGACATTTAACATGCGCGTCCAGAGTGAAGGCAGAGTCAGAAGTCACACCCAGGTTCCTGATAGTGGACTTAGCAAAAGAAGCCAGGGAACCGAGATTCTCCATTACCTTGGGGACAGATCTGCTAGGAGCACATACAAGAACTTCTCTTTTCTCATTATTAAGTTGAGGCAACTGTCTGCCATCCAACTTTTAATGGGATCCAAACATTTAAGCAGCACCTGCAGCTTGGAGACATCTTGGGGCTTAAAAGAGATATACCCCTTTGTGACCCTTTGCAGCAAACTGGCAACCTTATGAAATTCATGGCTGAAACCAGTTCAGAAATTTATTTTCAACTAAAATGGTTTTGATATTGAAGTGAAAAAATATTTTCCAGGAGTGTGTCTATGTGTAAACAAATCACACACACCGAAATCCCTAAGGGAAAAAAGGCCATTTTGTAAACTCATAAAAAAAACATAAAAGCAGTATTTTTTTAATCCTAGGCCATGGCAGGACAAAATCAGTATTTTCATCATCTTTGCATTCATGTTGAAGTCACACATATTCTTTCACAGTTTGTATTTCTTCAGTATTTATGTTCAATGCTGAAAATAATGAAAATATGGAAAAAAAACAGATTGTGTCCAAACTTTTGACTGGTGGTGCATGTTCTCTTTTTTTGTTTTTTGCATGAAACTTTCAAGAAACACTGAACAAATAATGGAAAGAGACTGACTTAATGCTAGAAAGAGACTGATTTCATAATGGTACTTGCTTGGTCTAAAGCGTCTTCACTTTATTACGAGACCATTTATCTCTGGTGAAAATGTACTGTGTCCCCATGGCAACCAGCAAAGTGGATGTAGAGACAAGAGTCTCTGCATGGCTGCAGCTCAACACTGGAGGGGAAGTCCTTCAGTAAAGCCTTCCCCATCTCTGAAGGGGAACAGAAGGAGGTGATGATTTTGTTCCTACTGACTTGCATAGCCATCTTTTCCCACAGAGGGGTGATTGATTCATGATCACTGGGGCATTTTGCTTAGAAAAGTAAAGGCTGGGAAGTGAAGTGCTGAGGGGGCACTTTTATAATTCCCCTGCACCAGTGGAGAACGTGACATGTTTTAGACTTCCAAGGCTTCTCAAAGACAACAAAGAGGAGGGTGCACTGGTCATGAGGATCTGTCATTTCTCACCTAGATGATTTGTTTAATGTGTAAGTGGAAATTTGTCACTGTTATGACATCTAGCAACCAGGGGACAATACAGGACTGAGGGTATGGTATAACTTCAGAAGCTAAAAGGAAACAATTACTTATACACAATTTGATTTCAAAATTAATGCTCTTACAGCAATAAAGTAATATTTTACCAACCTCAGGCTACAGAAGTTTGCTACAGAGCAAAGCATGGAAATTAAGCAGGAGCTTATCTAGAGCCGCCATGAAGGTATTTAATTTGGAAAGCCGGAGTAATTAATGTGAAATTGTATTAATGCAGAAGCTATTGAATTATACTGATTCATTTGCAGATGAGACTATATTTGCACATGACTGGACCTGAATTACTGCAATTTTTAATGTTAATTATCGATAATAATAAGGACCTCCATTGGGGTTTTGGCCACCATTGTTCTGATCTAATGTGTTCATTCAGACAGTGACTGACAAGACACTGATTATTTCATCTTTTAATATGGTAACAGAATTGAACTGAAAGGGCACTGCATGTTTCCCCAGAGAAAGACCACAGAGTACTTAGAAAGTCACCAGTGCAAAGTGCCATAACTGAACTGTAGAGATGAAAACACAAAGGCTAGAATGAGTGACTTCTCTTAGTCTTAATGAAATTATTCAGAGGTTAAGATAAAGGCCCTGTATCTTACACTTCAGTTCATAGCTGTATGTGTCTATTAAATACTTCTGTTAGGACAGATAAAATATATGGTGTTGATTTGATTGTCCCTTAATTTTCCAAAGGCTACATGTGCTTTGTTTTCACTTAGAGGTGTTGTAACCACCCACTTTTCAACAGAACACACTCTGATTGGTTGAACTGCAGGACATTTCTAAGGTGCCCCAAGATCAAATTCTGACACAAGGCTACTGGAAACACAAAATCATTTTCACACATATGTTTCTAAAAAGAAAAATTGCCTGGAATGTTGGCAGTTTCTCATGGAGGACGGGCTACTTTTTTAACTTATTGGTAATGATTGCAGTGTGATTTTTTTTTACACTGATATACTGTAAGTAGAGTTCCCCTTGCTCAAATGAGAGGCACTAATGTGTTTTAGCTTTACTATGATTGGTTATGATTTGTGATGTCACAAAAATTTGAAATGGCTTGTGTTTCCTGTTGCCCAGGACTGGCAGGAGTTCATATTTTCATAGCTTTTATTTGACATCGCAAGTTTAAATAAACCTTATAATATAAGCTTATGTGGCTTATAATAGGGAAATGAGACACTGATATATTGAGTGGCTAAACAAGCCAGTCACAACAGTACAAAGTTAAAGCATCAATCTAAATCATCATCACTGACATACACCTCTAATTTCTATTTATGTGCCACTGTGCTCCTTTTCTTGTCTATACATACATCTTCCAGAACTTTCAAATGTAAGCAAGAGCTAGCTGTGTGAACATATATTGATTTGTGTAAAAACAGAAAACACACACATAATTTGTAAATGATGTGTCAACAATTCAAAATCCCTGGGAAACTACGACAAAACTGGCTGAAGAAGCACAGTTTTGAGCAAAGGTATATAAATTGTAGCAGATAAATAAGATGCAAAAAGACTGTGATGTTTGTGCTTAACATAGGATATAAAGTACTGACTTTGGTTCAAAGTAAAAAAGAGTTAAAGGAGACACTTTGTGAGAAATAAAGCTGAATTTCTTTTATTATTAAAAAACAGGTCTGTGGTCTCCAAAAGTTATGTTTAAGTATTAAAAGTCTTACTAGAAAGGGAAAAAACATAGCCTTTGTAAGTTTAGATCTATGGATATTTATGGTAAATCATATTGCACTTACATAGCACCTTTCTACCCAACGGCACTCAAATCACTTTACACTGCTTTCCATTCACACATAGATTCATAGACCAGTGAACAGTGACATAAGAAGCTGGGGATCGAACCACCAACCTTTCACTACATGAATGACCTGCTCTACCGACTGAGCCACAGACATATGCTGTTTCAACTATACAGTTGTTATCCTCAGTCAATGCTCCATGACTCAACAGACCCAGCAGAAACCCTGAAACTATCTTGACATCCTGGGATAATGTGGCATGTGTCTACATGATGGAATCCATGGCACAGACAGGACAAAATTGTGGTCTACAGAAGAACTGAAATGGAAAATTGAAGTAACATGTAAGAAGGGGATAGAAATTGTCTCCTTTAAAGTAAAAATACACTGTTTTATGTGACATTGATATTAGTAATAATTTACAGAAAGTTGAGTTCTTAACCATCGCATGTAACAAGTAAGAGTTTAGTATCTTTAAACTACTGAGCGCAGCACATAGCAGCAACAGTAACAGCAAATACAAGTGGAGGAGATATGTAGGATTATGTTCATAATATAGAGGTAAGAATAAAAGTAAGATTTCATTTCTTTTTCTGTTAAACAGGTCTAGGGACTCTAAAAATAATGTTATAGTATCAAAATTCTCAGTCAAAGAAGAAAAAATATCTGTGTTTCAGATGACTGGGGATGAAATGAGCCATTTGAATTTCTAAATATTTGTGATGTCTCAAATATAGCATTACATTTTCATCCAGCTCTCTAGGACCACCAGAACAACTAAAACTATGCTGACATCCGGGGATAATGTGCCAAGCAGTCAATAGGATGAAATCCATGGCACAGATAAGAAAGTGGTGTGGTCCATATTGTTGTATGTATTTTAAAACCAGGAGTACACAGACATGCTAGAATGAAGGATTTCTGTGGTATTTTGAGATGAAATTTAAAATATACACTATAGGGACACGAGACAATTACACATGCTGGTGGTCTCCAGTCATTACCCTCAGCTTCCTGGCAGTAGAATTCCGAATTGGCCTGGACTAATCTTGAGGCAGGGGTCTTATCTGGACAGAACAATGTTTTGCTGAACAGTAACAGGTAGGTAATAACAATGATGAAATCAAATAGTATGTTATCATTGGGAAGGTTGACACCAAGTTAGTGTTTCAGTGAAGGTGGCTGAACGAAGAAGTCATTCAGTCCCATGGATAATGGGAGAATGTGGCATAAACATTTTAAGGTATAAATTGATTCAAAAAGTGGATTTCCTTGTCAAGGAAATGCATTCACAAGATTTACAGCAAATCTGACTTCTGACCTTGGAACTCGTTTAAGATTTTTCATAGATGCAACTGTGGCACCAGTTTGAAAAGCCAACATGGTTTCCTTTCTGAGTTATCATGTTCACAAGGTTTTCAGAAAATGCATCCTCTGACCTTGACATTGATTTCAAGGTCACCTGATTTCAAACTCATCCAAGATTTTTAATAGATGCGAGTATTGTATAAATTTGAAAAGTCTACATGATTTTTGAATTATCACGTTTACAAGAGCTGCTGATGTCGCCCCGCTGAATAAGATTGATGTGGACTTATGTGGATTTGTTACGCAATACTGAATAATACTGCATCACTCTTTGAAGAAGTGATATAATATGGAATCATGACAACCGGTTATTTATACTGCTCGTAGCTCCAGTATACGTGTATTTAAGCAACAGACTGAGGGACGACACACTTAAGCTATCACCTTATAAAATCTATCAGCAAAGTCACCAAATTGATGTATCAAGTAATGACTTTGACTTCACCTTTACACACTTGGGACTGTTTCAGTGATCACATGTTGTTGTTTACATGTGGAATGACAAAGAATGTGTATGAACTGCTTAAATCTATGAAAGTGAGCATATATAAGAGCTTAAAATAGGACAATTACAGTGAGGTGTCTCAGATGTGGGCTGCAATAAACATAGAAAGGCTAATGTCTGATATCTGGGGTTATGATGCCCTTCAGCGGAAAACACTCATGGCAAGTGCAGGAATAACACAAGAAAATGTACTTGTATGTGGACAACAGTGAAATCAAATGGAAGAAAAAGAACAATAAAAATCTAGTTTATTTCGGTTGCCAACACACACTTGCACATGCCATTTGAAGGTCACATACTGTGAACATCCATCTTTTTTAGCTTTTAGGTTCATATAAATTCTGACATTTAAAATAAAAGCTTTGAAAGCATGAACTTGCTCAGTACTGTCAGTTCTGAAAAATACATACAACAATATGGACAATAGGAAAACCAAGCCATTTTTTATTGTTGTGATAGTCAAATACGCCTGACAAAAATTTTTTTCAGAAAATTATCCATAAAAAGTGTATTGTTGTGCATTTGCAGTGTTCTCTTGTCAAGATATAATCCCAGGTCACCTTGGGAAGGACCCATGGTTAAACCAATCAGACGATTTTCTGACTGTACTAAGTGCACAGATATGACAAGTCACAGTAAAATCAGAGCATACCTGGCAAACTTCTAAGAAGGAAAAGTCAAATGAATACATTTATTTTGTCAACACCTTAACAGAAGTACGTAACAGACACATATGAGTAGTGCAGATATAAATTGAAGTGTGGGACCTTTAAGATGGAATGACAAAGAATGTGTATGAACTGCTTAAATGTATAAAAGTGAGCAAATGTCGTAGCTTAAAATAGGACAATTAAAGTGAGGTGTCTCATATTGTCTGGGTTATACTGCTGCCCTTGAGAGAAAAGCGCTCATGGCAATTGCAGGAATAAAAAAATGTCCTTGTATGTGGGTAAAATAGTTAAATCAATTGGGAGACAAAAAAATATATAAAACTCTGGCTTATTTTGATTATCAACATACAAGTACACATGCCATTTAAAGGTCCCATATCATGACACTTATATTTACAAAGCACTTGCATGTCTGTTAAAGATTTCTGTAAGTGTTGACAAAATAACATGTGTTGATTTGATTTTTCCTTGTTTTTTTTTTTTTTTTGCCTCCTTGTATCTCTGCCACACACACTCTGTGAGATGTTGCACCTGCCTAATTTTCATCAGAAAACACTCAGATTAGTTGAACCACAGGTCAGGAGGCAGGGGTAATTTTAGCTCAACTATGTGTTTTTTATATCGCAGACCTTGTCCCTGGTTCGGCTTTAAAGAAACAACAAGAATTCAGACATTAACAATAAAACATATAATGACTAACACAAAACAAATAGACACATTATTACACATTAAAGAGACCAAACATGACTAATACAGATGCTGCAGCTCCTAAACAACAAAAACTACAATGTTCGCTTCAGTGATCAGTGTTTATAGATTGGTGTTTATTGAAGCCATACATTTGCACCAGCATTAAACCACATTAGATTGCCTAATGTTTTTCTTTGTAACGTTAAGATATTTCAGACTTGTGGATATTGAACAGAAAACGGAGACTGACCACATTTTTTTTTCATTTCATATACAGTATATCAGTTTTGGTTTTTGTTGGCAGTCTCCACTATCTGATGCCCTTGTGGGGGCTCTTTTAATGTTGTACTTTAAAATCACTTGACTAAATACTTCTGGTACAACCAGTCAAAAACCAATTTCATGAATGTGCAAAGTTGTCAAAACTTTTTGGCTTTTCGTCCATTGTATATAATGCCTGTTTGTATAAAAATTGAAACCTAAGGGCATAATTCAGAAACCTACTGGCTTGTGGAGGCAGGACTAATGCATTTATACCTGACTATGACTGGTTAGGACTTGTAATGTCACAAATGAGAAAAACATGAAAATGGCTCGGTTTTTTTTATTATTATTGTTATTATCATTATTATTATTATTATTTGTATTGCCTCTCTCTGAACAAGTTCATATTTTCACAGCTTTTATTTTAAAGCCTGTCAGTGTCCAGAACAAGCCTTGTAAGTCTATTAAAAATTCAAGTCACACACACATCTGTCTATAAACAATGTGGTTGCAGACGAGCATCGGGGTTGCTAGCTTCTAGCCTAAAGCTAACAAACAGCGTCAGTCAGAGGAAAAGCCGGTTGGAGCGTCTCCCTACCTTTCAGAACCACCACCACTTCGGTCCCGGCTGCGTCCTGTCTCTCCGCGCCGCTGGTACTGGGGGGCTCGTCACCCTCAAACAGCTGGTTTACCTCCCCCTGGATGTCGGAGGGGCGCCGGTCGCCGTCGCTCTTGGACACGGTGAACCTCTGGCTCATGGTTGTCGCCTGTGAGACAACCGGGTCTTCTTGTCAATGTGTGGAGACAAGACAAAGACAGCCGAGGGGGAAAGACTCTCACCGGGGGTTCTAGCGGAGCCCACCTTCACCGGGTAGTTAGTTTACCTCCGACCACTGTGTCCACGGGTGAACGTCCGGTCTCTGTGGGTAAATTAAACGTGTAATGCCGAGTGGACCATCACATCAACCGGTGTCTGGCGGCCGCTGCGGACCTGGGTCCTAAAGCCGAATGTTCAATATATTTGTATTTTCATTTGAAAGGAAATACCTTATGGAGGTGTACATGCATTATCACATAAAGACCCATATAACACTTAACATTCATGTTTATTTCACACTTTTGTGCTTCATCCTTTTATTGACCCATGGTTTTGCGGGAAGCACTGAAAGCATCAGACGTCTACATTTCGGAGGCGGGGTTGCTAGGCAACCGCATCACTTGTCAGTCACTCTCACAGAGCTGCTGTATTCGTTCCTGCTGTAAGGTTAAGTGATTAGCACTGTTTAAAAGAAATTGTAAGCTACATTATAACTTATAATTTTATAATTGTGTAAAATGGTGAATAAATATAAAATAAATGTTGCAGTCATCAGTTTCCCAAACATTTGCAAATTGGTCTGATCCGCGTTTTGACTTATGCTACTGTTTCCTGAAAAAGTTGGAATTGAAAGGCAAAAATAAAATTTAGTTTACTTGTGTTCTTAACTCATCTCCATCCATCCAGCCATCCATCCTAGTTTAGTATTATTATGCAGCTTAACCACTAATGAGAATGAGGCAAAACTTGACTTATTTCGCTGGATAACACGCTACAGTATATATATATATCATATTTTTAATTTTCAGCAATAATACTTTAAATGCATTTCCAGTCGAGACGTAAAAGTGTTTTATGTGAAAACGACATCATTACTAATACGTACAGCAAGATTATAAACATAATATTTTGAATTTTAGATTTTAAAGTTATCATTTCAAAATCCAATAGGTAGTTTTTATCTTTAACTTATTCCCAACAATTTATTAATAGTTCTAAACACTGCGGTTGTGAAATATAATGTCACCAAACAAATCAGTTACTTTTTTCTAAACATGTTCTGCTCTGGGCGACTCGGTGCAGTGGGTAGCACTCATGCCTCACAGTTAGAAGGTCCTGGGTTTGATCCCAACATCGGGTGGTAGGGAGTTTCTGTGTGGAGTTTGCATGTTCTCCCTGTGTCTGTGTCCGGCTTCCTCCCACAACCAAAAACATGCACTAGGGTAGAATAAGGTGAATTGGTCAGTCTAAATTGTCCTTGGGCATGAATGTGAGTGTGCGTAGTTGTCTGTCTCTATATGTCAGCCCTGTGATGAACTTGGACTCATCCCTGCCTTCACTCAAGTCAGCTGGGATAGGCTCCAGCATCCTCCCCCTGACCCTCATGAGGATTAAGGGGTGGAAAATGGATGGATGGATGTTCTGCTATGTAGTTGATTTTTCATTCCCCATATTTCAGTCTGTGCCTGAAAATTTAGACAGACCATCTACAGGAACCTGGTGTAGTCTCCCAATCTGGTCCCCTTCCAGAGTGTTCCCCCAGCTCACCCACACTGACATGGAAAGGGAAACATAACCTATATTTATGGCTTGTGCATTTATATGATTTGAAGTGTGGGTGGCGCTGGGGACACACATCTGGAGTGGGAACAGTGTTCAACAGAAACAGCCTCTAACATTCAGACACGGTGTTTACAGAGCCAGAAAGGAGAGTAAAATGTAACAGAGATATCTTTAATGAGTTTTTACCCTTTACATGTGGCTTCAGCATTCCCTAATATTTTCACATTTATGAAAATAATAACAGAATAATATCTATCAAGAAATCTGTTAGGGGGGTGTCTTTACAGAAGGCCTACCGAAGTTTCTATCCATCCATATTCTACTCCTTATCCTGGTCTGAGATGCAAGGGCAGCAGCCTAAACACAGATGCCCAGATTTCCCTCACCCTTGCCACATCTTAAACCTCCTCCAGTAGACATCAAGGCACTTCCAGCTCACCCATGAAGTATAATCCATCCTGTGTGCCCTATCTGCCTCTGGGAATACATACCATTTGGAAATGCTTCACCAGGCTGATGTGTTTCTCACCATCTCTAAGGGGCAGCCCCATGACCCCGCAGAGAAAAACCCTGTTCCACCACTTGTATCCCCAGTCTCCTCATTTTGGTAAGGGTCAGAATGTAGATGAACTGGCAAAATTACAGTTTTAGCTCTGCTTCTTTCTCACCACAACACCACAAAATCTCCATCACTGTTGATTTTCTAGGTTTTATTCAAACTATCACATCATTTTCACCAGGCAAATGTATTTTACATTTACATTCACAGAAACAGATCTTGGGAAACATTTACTTGCCGTAAGGAATGGATGTTAACATAAAAATTAACTATGAAAAACCCTTGGAGAATTCCATTTAGGTGGATGTGGACTTTTTTTCAATCATTGATATTATTCTCATATGATTGAATGCACTGAATGTGTGGTGTCCTGGTGAGCAGTTCTCATACATAGTCTGTGACGTAAGCAGAGGAAAATTTAAAAGAATATTTATTATGTACTGTATATTACAATAGTTCCTATTGTATTGTGATCAATTACATTAAGAAGCACAAAATCAGTTAGTGGTGCAAGTGTTATATGTTATATGTAATACATTAAATATATAGACAGTTGTTCATGTCTATTATGGCAGTGTAAAAATTATATTCAATTTTTCCCCTGAGAAAGGTAAATCCAAATAAAGCATTTATTTGGCCACTGAAAATTAACCTTCCTGTTTAGATGCAGCTGTTCATATCTGGGTTGTAAGTGGGAATTTTCAGAATATTTCCTCAACTACTCTTTTGTCAGTTGGACCCAAGTGTTGCGTCTTTAAAGACAAAGTGTGTAAAAAAAAAAAAAAAAGACAAAGTGTGTGTCTCAGTCTCTTAAGTTCCATATTGCCACTTTGACAAGAAATGTGGACTTTTCTTTGGAGCATCCCTGGAGTATCTACCACTTCTGGTATACACCTACTAATTATATGCATTTTGTGAATATGCTGGATACATGTCCAAACAATTGTAAAAAAGCTTGCATATCTAACCAGAATATGATGTTTACATGACACCTGTCAAATTCAGAATTCTGCCTTTTCCTAATTAATAGGGGAGCACTATTGTGCATATAACACAAATTCACACCGATCAGAGTTGAGAAAGACCACTGGTTTTGAAAATCCATGACACTTTGCCCGAACCTCAAACTCCTTCAATTCAGCATCCATGAGAGTCTTCTTTCTACTTGGTGAAAAGTAGATCTGTTCATCTTTGCCTAACCAAATTCAGTGATGTAAAAAGTTTCTTGCCCCTTCATAATTTCTTATGTTTTTTGCATGTTTGTCACACTTTATGTATTTCAGATCATCAAACAAATTGAAATATCAGACAAACATAACACAAGTAAACACAAAACGCAGCTTTTAAATGGTTTTTGTTTTTAATAAGAAAAAAATCGAAACCTGCATGGCCCTGTGTGAAAAAGTGCTTGCCCCCTAATCGTAATAACTGATTAGTCCACCCTTAGCAATCCAGTGTTTGTGATAGGAATTTGGGCTACCGTACTCGTCTTTGCAGAATTGTTGTAATTCAGCCACATTCAAGGGTTTTTGAACATTAACTATCTTTTTAAGCTCATGCCACAGCATCTCAAGTGGATTCAAGTCAGGACTTTGACTAGGCCACTCCAAAGTTTTCATTTAGTTTTTTTTTCATCCATTCAGAGGTGGACTTGCTGCTGTGTTTTGGATCATTAGTCCTGCTGCAGAACCCAAGTGTGCTTCAGCTTGTCATGAACAGATGGTCGGACATTCTCCTTCAGGACTTTTTGGTAGAAGCAGAATTCATGGTTCCATTTACCGCAGCAAGTCTTCCAGGTCCTGAAGCCATAACACAGCCCCTGTCCATCATACTACCACCACCATATTTTACTATTGGTATGCCATCCTTTTTCTGAAACGCTGTGTTACTTTTACACCAGATGCAATGGGACACACACATTTAAAAAAGTTCAGCTTTTGTCTCATCAGTCCACAGAGGATTTTCCCCAAAGTCTTGGGGATAATCAAGATGTTTTCTGGCAAAATGAGATGTGCCTTTATCACTTTTTCACACAGGCACACAGGGCCATGTTGGTTTTGATTTTTTTCTTCCCCTTAAAAATAAAAACCTACATTTAAAAACTACATTATTGTTATGAGAGTGTGGCTTAGACCCAGACGCTGACACACAAGGTAGACTCAAGTTCTGTTGTTAATGACAGTTTATTGGATATTGCGGGTGGAGACCTGAGGGTAGAATCCAAGTGGGACAGGGCGGAGGTAAAGGGCCGGCTGGGATAAAGATGGATGGAGCTGGGCAGGTGGGTGTGGACAGAGCAGGGGGACGAGGAGACAGAGACTGACCAGGACAGCCACAGGAATGGAGACAGACAAAACAGCTCACAGGACAGGCTCAAGATTGGAGGCTGAAACCAGGATCCAGGAATGGTAAACGGAGTCAACAATCTGGTGGAGAACTGTTGGTGAGGCCAGGTTTTATAACAGGACTGATTGCAGATGGTTGACAGCTGGCCCTGGCTTCTGCACACCAGTCTACACTCCTGTAATCAGAGCACAACACACACGCACAGCAAAGGGAGGGGGAGAACTAGGAATTGAGGGCTGTGAAAATTATGTGTTTATAACTTGTGTTATCTTTGTCTAATACTTCAATTTGTTTGATGGTCTGAAGCATTCAAGTGTGAAAAACATGAAAAAATAAAAAATCAGGACGGGGGCAAACAAATGTTTACACCACTGTTTATGCACAATTAATGTACCATGTTGAAAAGTATAGAAAATAAAGAAAATGCTGAAAGAGAAGATGTGTCCAAACTTTTGACTGGTGCTATTCATTCATTCATTTTCTACCCCTTAATCCTCACAAGGGTCAGGGAGGGCACTGGAGCCTATCCCAGCTGACATAGGGCAAAGGCGGGGTGCACCTTGGATGAGTTGCCAGTTTATTGCAGGGCTGACAGTAGAATACATGGAGACCAATAAATTGAGTATACTGTATTTTAAACCAAATACACCAATTATATTCAAATTAAGTACACAAAATAATCCAAAAATAATGAAATATTTAAGAATGGCAAAAAATGAACAGTAGTAATCAAGAAGGTGAACAAAATAAACAACAAACCAAATTAAACAAAGAATGACTAATGCACTGGCACTCACAATATTAAATCAAAACTGATAAAAACAAGTGTTAAATCAACAAAATAAACATATGTGAATGAAATAATAAAAACCAAAAGGGAATAGACTAATTAAAAAAACAAATTTACAAAATGGACAAAACTGAACAAAATAATGAACTGAAAAGCAAAATGTGAACAAAATAAAGAAGAAAATGAAGAAAAGAACAAAATAATGCACAAGGGAATAAAAAAATAAATCCACATAATGCAAACAATGTAGCCTGTCCTGCTGCTCTGATCTGTACTTTTGTTCTTACTACAGAGAATTAAGAAGAATGCAACACCCTGCTGCCTTTGCACAGGACAGTCAGCACAGCTGGTTTGCAGCAGCTGGCCTGGTTCAGCTGTTGCTGCTGGAAACATATGACAAGTGTGAATGGTAGTAATTTGAGTATAAATGCCAAAAATAACAGAAAATGATAATGAAGAGCAGACAAATGCAGACCATAGAAAACACACCCAGCACAGAAGCTAATCTGGTCTTACTGGAAGAATGACCAAGATTATCATGGTGTGTGTTCTTTTAATTAGACCAGAGCCAGCACATGCAGAATGTGGCCCATTGTAATTGCTTTAACACTGTACTTAAGGGTGAATTGGCAACATTTTCAGTTTCATTTATTATTTTGGATATTTTCATCATCTTAGACATGATTGTGATTTTTTTGGTGATTTTTTTGGATTGTTATTTTTTTGGTAATTTTGTTGCTTATGTTTTCATTGTTGTTCATTTTGACATATTCTTTGCTTGTTTTTGCTCATTTTGTTTATTTTTGTTTTCTTGGTCCTTTTGTTGATCATCTGGATGCATTTTTTCCTTATTTTGATTGATTTTTTTGTTTGTTTTTCATATTTTCTTGGTTAGTTGGTTAATTTTTGTGCAATGTTTTGGTCAGTTTGTTTATTTTGTTCACTTTCTGGATTATTTTGTTCACTTGTGCCCAGTCTTGATTACTTTCTTAATATTTGTTGATTTTCTTGAGTACTTTATTTTTTTGTCATCATCTTGATGATTTTGTTAATTATTTTATTTCATTTTCTTGATTATATTATTAATATATATATTTTTTTCTTCATTATTTGTGTCACGTCCTGTCGTTTTGGCTCCCTCTGGTGGGGTCTGTGTGTATGTCTTCCTTTTTGTCTTGCAGGTGTAGTGATGACAGCCCTGGCGCACACCTGCTCCTAATCTCCTCATCCACTTCATCATATTT
>JAQQAE010010204.1:0-14207 GCA_029823295.1 Pseudamia nigra
CTTTTTGCCAATTTTTTCTTCTGTATGCAAATTTTTCTTTATGCGAAGAGTTCTTTATGCGAGGTACCACTGTACTTATGTTTTTAGATCAATCATCAGTCAATCAGTCTTCTGTTGATGAGTCACATGTTTCAAAAAGATGGACCAAATTTCAATCTGGTATATTTCTTGATAACAACATGGGGTAATAACTCAAAAGTTACAAATGGTTTAGTGAGTTCTTAAGTTTTATTATCCATTTTATAAATGCTCTATATGCCCTCCACCTGCTGCACAAACAACACCGAGATGATAGTTGAATTCGTCCCAAATGCCCCTCACAGTGTCTTCGTCCATTCCAGTCACCGCTGCCATGACTCTGTTTTTGAGCTCATCCAGTTTAGTCACTAACGGTGGCACAAAAACACAGTCTTTGACGTATTCCCACAAGAAAAAAAGTTGCAGGATGTAATGTCTGTGGGTCTTGGAGGCCGAGAGAGTAGCACCGAGTCATTGGATCCTGTGTGACCAATTGGGAGCGGCACCTACTGGTAGTTTTTTTTTTTTTTTTTTTTAAATTCTATGCCCCGCCCTTTCATGTGGGAAGCGTTTCATTCACGGGCTGCTCGTGGTTGCAGAGATATGGCAATTTCATATCGGGTCCATCTTTTTGAAACACCTTGTATTATCAAAACCTGTTAAATGTGATAAATATTACAAACCACTTCATTTTAAGATATATTTGTAGAATTACTACCTTCTTTCTCTTCTCTGTCTGTCAGAATTTGCAACATACAGTACTGCTTGTACTGTAGGCTGCATTCCAGTGAAACTTGCAGTCTACCTCTCTTTGCACAGAATAGCATGTAGCATTTGTGTTTACTTCCTAAATTTAGATATTTATCTGGAAATACCCACAAAAGTGTTTTAGAAAAGGATGGGTTTCCCTTTTTTTCTTATTTTCCTTCCTTTAAATGCATAGACTTGCATCTGCACTCTGTCATTACAGTATATAATTAGATATATTTAGAACAATTAGATGCCAAAATCATATTTATATCCCATTGTTTTCTACATGTAGCTTTAAGAACATTAGACTTGCCATATCGTTTTACCTCCTACCTCTGATTGTTTTGAAGTTAGGATTACAGCAGCATTTTTAATAATTAAATACTAACATCATACCCATACATTTATTCTGCTCAAAATGCCTGAATGGATTTTAGCTTTTGACACTAGTAAGAAGCTTATTAAAACTTCTCTCTCTCTCTATCTCTGTCTTGCTCTCTCCCCCCGAGCATCAAAATGTGGCAGTCGATCCATTAGACACAGTAAAATACACTGAAAACAGGTTTATAAAAGCACCAACTAACTATGTGTAAGAGTATGCTTAAATGGATTTCAGCTCACGGTGATGTTTTAAATTTAACAGACTTCAGATTCTTTTGGTGATCTTTTTATCCTATTATCAGTTGTCAACAAGATCATTCTAGTTTTAATGTCTAAATTCAGACTAAAATATGTGACATTTTTAGTTGTAATTGGACCATAGGGGCTTAAAGAACCTTATAAATGATCACGTCTGTGTAAGAAGCTGTATTTCTTTAACATCATTCTGACCAACAGATGGCAGTGTTGGTCCAGGGTAGAATTATCATTTTTGCTTTTGGAGAAAATGGTAGAGACACACTTAGTGGCTACCATTTACAAAAGACCTGGATAAAAATGTCCGATTTATGAAACATTTGATGAGTGTTTGAAGTTTGAGCGAGTCTGAGGTTTTTTCCTGTGGCTTGGAGGTGGGATCAGTGCTGCTTATACCTGTAGACACACACTACTTCTGTTGATGCCTTGGTTTTACTTAGAATGTGTGGTTTTGTGTGTGAGACGCAAAGAGACAAAAAGCCACTGGAGGAAAGGTGAGCAGAGCTGCCTGTAAGTGCTGGGATTGAGCTATCGTCCACTCTATTAGCCTTTGGTAAAGTGAGGTCATGAGGGCGTAGAAAGAGATGGTGACCTAAAAAAAATAAAACACCAGTGTAGAAGGAGTGAAAATAGTCTCCAAAAAACAGAAATTCGGAGTAGATTCTCCCATAAAATACTGAAATGTCAAGTTTTGGTGTCAGTCCTCTATAATCCAAACTGGAGAGCGTCTCTTTGCAGGCTCATACAGGGAAGAATTCATGGTGACAGAGGAAGAAATATCAATTTGTATGCCTGCTGTGGCTTCAATAGACCAGAATGCAATGCACAGAAAAAGTCCATTTAGCATTTCAACTAAATGCTGTGACTTTCTCCTCGGTTGGGAAATCTTGCTATCGTCAGCTATCACTTTTCTGTTGCTCTTCACTCCTACTCATACAACCCGCAGCTGAATGCAACAAGTGCAGGGAGGTTCACAAGGGGGAGCTGCTGTGGGATATGGAGGAATTACACTGAAGAGACAGGTTAAGGGGAAGTGCATTGAAGAACAACCCCTGAAAAGATTCTACTCACACACAGATATTTTACAAATATGTCATAGATTTTTCACAGCCCACTGTGAATAAACATTATAAATACAAGTATTCTGTTTGACCAGGAGGTAATGCACATATGTTGAGTTAATTGTCCTTTACGTAATTATTTCCTTTGTATGCCGCTTTGTACTTTACTACATTATTCTCCTCCTTTTTAAGATAAATAAACTTTCAAAACCCTCATAGCCCTAAAAGCATACACTGTTAGTTGACAGGGTGAGCCAGTTTCTGAACTGCCATCAATTGTGTTGTGACCACCTTGTTGCACAGGACCCATATTGAGGAAGTGACCATATTTGGACAAATGTGGCAGAGTTGTGGGAGTGTGACATATCTCTGCAAGTGTTGGGGTTGGTGTACAGACCTGTCAATCAGGTAGACATCTGGATACTGGAAAAAAAATTTAAAGATGGACCAGATCAGTTATGAGAAGCTCCAAATGAAATGATAGACCTTGATGAGTCATTAAAAAAAATGTATTCATGTAGTAGCCCTGCGATGAACTGGCGACTCATCCAGGGTGTACCCTGCCTTCGCTCAAGTCAGCTGGGATAGGCTCCAGCACCCCCCCCCCGACCCTCACGAGGATTAAGGGGTAGAAAATGGATGGATATTTAGAGAAATTCAGTGTAACATTATAGGAGCCAGGGCTTTTTGGAGCCAGATGGCGGTGCCCTGGTGGTTGCTGACGACATTACAATGTTTAGTTATTTCAACATTCAAGGTAATTGTAATGCAGTAGCATAGAAATAAGCAAATGCCACTATAATAATCCAGAAAATGAACACAAATGAACAAAACATGAACAAATAATCAAGAAAAAAATCAGCAAAAAAATTGGTAAAAGAGAACAAAGAAAACTAAAATGGACAGAATGATCAGCAAAGTAAACAAAAGTAAATAAAAAAAAACAAAACAAAAAAAAAACAAAAATAGACAGAATAATCTGAAAATGAACTAAAATGAACAGATTCAATTCAGTTTTATTTGTTTAGCACCAATCATAATTGACGATTATCTCTAGGCGCTTCACAATTCAAGGCCAAGACCTCAGATTACACAGAGTAAACCCAACAGAACCACAGAGAGCAAGCTAAGGGTGACAGGGAGGAGATTAATGAGGAAAATGAGCACAAACAAAATAATCAAGAAAATGAACTAAAATTGACAGAATAACTTGTAAATGAACAAAAATGAAACAAAATAATCAGGACAAAAATTAACAGACTTATCAAGAAAATGTATAAAAATAAAATGATAAAGAAACTGAATAAAAATGAATGGAATGATTAGTAAATTATACGAAATAATAAAAAAAAAGAACTGAAATGAACAGAGTAATCAGGACAAAATTTCATAGAATGTTGAACTAATGTCAGCATAATTAAAAGGATTCCACTCCCATGTTTTGGAAATAGATTTTTAAATTAAAGGAATTTCTGCTTTTTAAACCGCTAAATATCAAACTACATGACATTTTCTTATCCCTCCACCGATGCATGAGAGACTTGGGTAGAATACAGTTTTTAGAGGAAGTTGCATGATTTTTCCCTTCATGATATTTCTTCCCATGTGGCTGTGGCGATGTGCGAGGCTGAGTGGTCCTCTGATTGGAGAGTTCAGACTCTATACTGTAAATCACAAGGCGCCTTGACTACACGGCCGCGTTTGCTGCTAATGCATCCGTTATTGGACCAAATGAGCGGGACTGAGAAGTTTCCGGTGGTCACACATGTAACCCAGCATCGATACATGTACTGCACACTCGTAACATTGTAATATGTCCATATCCCCCCTGCGAGAGCTGAGGGGTGTCTGGCTCTACTTAAGTCCCTAATGGCTTGACTGCAGCGCCTGCTGTGAACGCGTGGTTGGACTAAAGGTCACATTTATTTCTGGCATGCTCCTGTGGGGAACGGAGCCATATAGATAACAGACAAAACCCCTGTTTCTGCACTTTTAGTCTCCGTGGTGCACATCATCATGAGAGTTGAGAGCTGATGCTGTGATAATTACCATGCTTATAAACACTTTCTGTGGTGATGTTTAATGACGAATCTTTATTGTGTCGTCGTCTTGTTTTTTTTTTTTTTTACATAACTATTAATTGTTTTTGTTTTACGTGTCATTGTCTTTTTGCATCCGTCAGATCATTTTTTGCACTTTGCATTTTGTCTTTTAACTTGTTCAAGACTTTGTTTAATTTTTTAGTGTCTTGTAGGTTTTTTTTTTATTTTGCATCATTTTGCCTTTTTTGTCATCATCTGCTCACACTGGTTACATTGTTTTTGTATTGTTGTGTCTTTATACCACATGGCAACTTTTACATTTTCATCTTTTTTTGTTTTTTTAGGCTGTTGTCTTTTTGCAGCTGTTAAATTTGTTTTCTCTTTTTTTGTCTGTCTCATATATTTTGTATTTTTCTGTTTCTCACATAATTTTTTTGCATCTGTTGGGCCTTTTTTGCATTTTATGTCTTGTTTTTGACTTTGTTTAATTTTTTTTGTGTGTTGTAGGTTTTTTTATTTTGCATCATTTTGTCTTTTATGTCATCATCTGCTCATGTTGGTTACATCGTTTTTGTCTTTTTGCATCTTTATACAACGTTGCAACTTTTACATTTTCATCTTTTTTTAGGCTGTTGTCTTCTTGCAGCTGTTAAATTGGTTTTCTCATTTTTGTCTGTCTTATATTTTTTGTATTTTTCTGTGTTTCTGACATGCTTGTATGCTGTCATCCTTTCAGGTCTTTTTGCGTCTTCAGATTCAGACAACTCTGTTGACACCAAAGAGGACAATTAATTTGCAGTCTACCCCATCCACAGTCAAATCCAATGTCAACATCCATATCACATCATGTATGTTGCCTGTCAAAGCGCTGTCACTAAAAAACAAACACAGTAAAAAAAAAAAAAAGTAAAATTCATAAATACATTAGCTGGAAAATAAGACCACGGTACATTAAAATAAATATCATTTAAAAGGCTGCAGTGTGAGTTCAATAGCCTGATAACAGAGGGATAAAGGATTTAGAGTAATAATTGGTTCTCCTCTTTCTCACACTTTCATCTTTTTCTCATTTACAAATTATTTTAACTAATGAAATAAAACCACAAACAACCATTTGGTGTTTGTGGCCAACAATCAGCCTTTAAGTTTAGTACAATGAGGTTTTTACATTGATTACACCTGATAAGAAAAATTTAATTGTGGGAAGCGTTTTGGCAATTTCTAATGCCCACTCTCCAGTTTGCTCCGTTCCATGCATCTCGTTGCTTGGGGCTGGGGGGGACCTGCTCGTGCGTGGGGCTACATCAACACTCTACATTTGTTGTGAGCAGCGAATTGTGGTTTCAGTTTGTGTTTGTTTAGTGCGCGCCATGGATGTACTTCTCATCTCATGCTCGTTATTTTTGGAAATCCTGGTTATAGCCTAGGTAAGGCTTTGAAACGATGTGCACCTCCAAGCGTTACTATGGAGATGAGTCAGAACAGATCCCAGCCCAAATCTGTCCATAACACCAGGATGGGAGACGAGCATCAGCCAGCAGCTCTCTGTAGGCAGCGCTCATCCTCTGGAGGCAAAAAAGGAGACCAATCAGATTAGACTGAAGATGCCGTGGGGTTATTATAGTCTTGACATTTTCATTAGCTTTTACTTTTTCATCCAGTTTGGGTTGGATTGTAGTTTAGTTGCAGACAGTTCCACCAGTGTACCAGTAGTTTTTGTCTTGTTTTGAAGAATTCACTTATTGTAGTTGAGGTTTTTATAGTCAGAGTTTAAAGTCCACATGTTCTTTATTCCACTAGTTCATGGCGTCTACAGGTCCTCAGAAAACCTGAAAGCATTGTAAATTCAGTACAATACAATACAAATTCAATACAATATTAAGTCATTAAAATCTCTTGAATTTCAGTGTATCAAATGTGGGGGGGCATGCCCCCGGACCCCCCTAGTGTGACGCCTTTGACATGCCTTCATTGTTGCACTTACTCCACGTTGGGTCAGTGCTCAAAATAACTGGGAAAACCCTGCTGTGTTTTACCCTCGTTGCCATGTGATATGTAGGACATGTCTTAGTAGATGCAGTAGGTGTAGCATCCACCCTTTTTTGAAAGATTTCTGTAGGGTTTACAAAGGTGCTCTCAACAGTTGCTTTGAAGAGATTTATCTTCAGTCTTCTTGAGAGTGTTACCAGATCTTTTCAAGTTTGGCACTAACTGACCAGGCTTGGGCTTTGAACAGGTTAATGAAACTTAATGTCATTAACCTGTTTAATAATGACTCTGGATGATGTGGTTAGTGTCATAGAAGTGTTGTACATCATTACTTCTGCCTTACTCACATATACTTGAAATATAAAAGTAAAAAGTAGGATTTTAAAGGGTGTTTGTAGCAAAACTAAGTGAATTGAGCAAGCACTAATATTAAACAGTACAGAGTACAGATTCCTGAAAACTCTTTAAGTTTTGTAACAGAGTGTTTGTATTTGTTACTTCCTACCTGTGATTTTAGATTCTCAGGGTTTAATGGGGGCTCATTGTCGCAAAGTTTCTGTACAATTTAAAACTTTGGTTCAAGTGAGGAAAATCTTACAAAAAATTGAAGATGTATGAAATATATATAGAAAGTTTGCATTAAAATGTACTTTCTATAAATTAATGAATATGAAATGTTACTGTGCATTGGTCATTGTCTTTTGAAAGAGCAAAAGAAAGCGTTACCTGAAACCCTATTTAGAGTTGATGTGTGTTACCTTGTTCATTGTTTTTAGTTTTTATTGATTTAATACAGATTTTTCTGTGATAGTTTTACTTTCAGTCCTTAAGTTTTTGTTGACTCTTAAAAATATTTGTGAGCTGTCTGTGTGCATACAGTTGATGCTTTATGGCTTGATTATATCTTTGTCAGAGCCCTGCCAGCACAGTTCAGTGACTCAGGAAACTTGCAGATCAGTTGCGTGCATTGTAAACCATCAGTTTGATCCTAATTGAGATAAAAATTGCTCATACTTAATTCTGTGAGTGAAATATAGGGAGAACAACAGTTGAAGAAGTAAATCAGTCAGAAAAAAAGTCATTCCACATGGCATGAGCTAAAAAGAGACAATTCGACAGTGAACACAGAGCTTTTAATCCAAAATGTACTCAATTTGCAGTTCTACAGCCTGTTCCAAATCAATCAGAAGTTTGGATGCATCTTCTCTCTGTTTTTTCTATATTTTTATTAACAAAATTGTACAACTTTGCACATGAATACTGAAGACACCCAAGCTGTGAAAGAACATGTATGGTATTATGTAGTAAACAAAAAATGTTAAACAACCCAGAACATGTTTTATATTTTAGCCTTGACTGCTGCTTTGCCCACTCACAGTATATTCTCTCATCAGCTTCATGGCGGTAGTCACCTGGAACAGTTTCAGTTTGCCTTTTCAAGAGTCCATTTGTGCCACTTCTTGCCTTTTTAATGTGCTTTCGACCATCAGTTGTCTTGTACAGAGGAAGGCCATAAAATGGATTTTCACAGTAGTTGTCATAGCGCTAATAGGGCTGTTGACCCTTCTTCTGCACAAGACAACTGATGGTCTGAAGCACAAGAAGGCAAAAAATAAACTCTTGACAAGGCACACCTGTTGTCACCAAAGCTTTATGTGGCTACTTTGGAAAATCTAAAACATAAAATATGTTCTAGGCTGTTTACTACATAATTCCATATATGATCTTTCACATTTTGGATGTTTTCAGTATTAATGCACAGTAAGTAAGTCAGAGTTCTCGAATTGCAGCATCCTTTAAATGTTAATATTTTGTCATTTCTTTTCTCATTTTTCATCGTAAACTGTCACTAACTGTCACTGAATTCAAATTACTACCATACAACGTTTCTGCAAATAGTTGATTATGCAGTGTGCCACTTCAAAAATAGCCACATTTGCCACAAAATTTTCCACAATAGGCAAAAAAATGAAGAAAATCAACAAAATAAGCAACATCTCCCTACAAAATCAACAAAAATGAAGAAAAAGTCAAGTTTTTAAGATATTAATAAAGGTCTGATGGAATGTAAAACACTCCTTAGATTAACCATAGATAATACTATTATAAACAACCTTTGTGGTAAATTTTGTAGAAATTCCTGAATTTGATGGGTACATATGTAACTACTTTTTACCCTGTTCCAATGTCCTAATTGGTGTAAAAAGCTGGAACAGGTTGGGTTGGAGACTTGGTAATAATAATGTAAAAATAGATTCATTGTCTGGAGCTCCTGTAGGTCAAATGCACATATGTAGAGGAAGAAAGAATGCAATATATCCTAAATACCAGACCATATTGATTCCTCCTCATGTAATATGTATTTATTGATGTTTGGTGAGCTGAAGCTTTGGTGGCCTGGATGTGGCCTGTGGCCTGACAGCTGATGATCACAGGTGTAAACAAAACCGAGTCATCTGAGGTAAATTACATAGGTCCTGCAGATTCAGTCATTCATTAGTGCTGAATATGAGGTGTGAAGGAAAGGTAACAAATCTATGTATCTGTATTGTGACACAGTTTCAAAGGTCCCTGAGATGTGGCCCAATGGCTTTGATTTAGCATTTGAAAGCAACATGTTTCATTTGAATTTAAAACAGTTTAAATGATAAGTTACAGTACAAGTTGAAGCTTTGAGAGAGCCTGTTTTGGTGTGAATTCTGTATATATAATTGTCATCCACATAAAAGTGAAAATTTGCATTGGATTAACATTATTGTGGTACAGAAAACCCTGAAACATATCATTAAGTCCCTTCAGAGTTTTATTTCTTTTTTTTTCAAATTGTTTATTCAAATGATAGCTTTGGTTCTCAGAAAGTTATCTTGAATTAGCTTCTTTCTTGAGTGTCTTATAGTCAGTTTCACAGCAAGAACTTTCAGCAATAACACCACTGCTCTGTGTGAGTCACATAGATATTATTTACGGTAACTTGATTTTATCCCAGCATTTTGTTTTAGACAGAACTTGCAGCAATAATGAACGAAACCACATGACGATGTACTTATTTGTACTACAGACTTTGAACTTTGGGTCGTTTTTGTTCCTCGTCTTGTGTACACTCTGTTTTTATGCACTTAAAGTGTTCCTTACAACTGCAAGTCTCATAATCCTCTTCTGTTTCCTCCACAGTTGAGCTGCGCCAGGCCATCATAGCTATGATGAACAGGAAAGACGAACTGGAGGAACAAAACGCGTATGTAGGGGCATGTTATAACTTTACACACACACATACACACACTAAGGTTTTTTCAGGCAGTTGATGTAACTGTTAATATTTGAATATTCTGACAGTACTCAGTGGTCATGGTAATTATGACACTCATTTTTGCATTTCTGGATAACATTGAGAATAATCTGATTAAATTTATGTGTGTGATACCTCTAGATCCTCTGTCTAACAGTAGTAATAATTAATAAGTTTTAAAATGAGGTGGTACTATGATTATCTTGCTTGCATATTGGAGTCATCGCATGGATCCATCGTTCCACACTCATCGCTAGTCTGTACTGGATCCAGATTTTTTGGATGTTACACTAACATTATGTCCACACATTCGTCGGTTTGAATCTTTGACACTTTTCCTCAGGTCTCCCATCATTTTTGTTCCCACTATGTCAGATTTCCACATACAGAACCAAGGAACAGCACTGGAAACCATTTTGGTGCACATTACTTTGTTGAAAATGCTACGTGTGGCAAATCTAGAGGGTGTTATTACAGATCTGCTTCCAGGTTTCACAGAGATAACCTTACCAAGCTATAGAGACCATATGATATGTAACATGACATCACAGAAGAAACAGGCAACTAATCTGCTGCACATTTGACATAAAAAGGCTAAAATTTACTCTGTATTAATTGTCTACATGTATAGGTGTTTGGCAAATGGAGTGCTAATCTGAACAAACCCTGATAAATTTTCTTATTTGACCAGTACTTTCTGATCTTAAAAATTGTCTTATTCTGAGATGGTCAGGTTTTGGCAGTGGGCCATCCTGAGCAAATTGACTCTTAACTCCTCAATGCCAAAACGTTGAGGGGTTGAGGCCAAGTTGAGACAATGGCGAGACGATACTACATACAGAACAAAGGCATTATGTAACCCATGTTTGTCAAATATTACAGTTTGATTTGGGTTCAGTGGTGAGATGATTATTGTTGGCAGCCACTAGGCAAAATGATACAGCCTATGGAAAGCTGAATGAGAAATTGCCATAAAAATAAATGATTTAAAGCAATGATGTTAACAAATAAATCAGAAATCAGACTGGACCTTTCGTGATATACCTACAGCTGTGGCGTTGACATATTATCACAAGTACTCTTAGCCTAAGATTAAGAAATAATGCTCTTGAGATTGATCTAATTCACACCATTTAAGAGGTTACATTCAAGCCTTATTTTATTTGTATTAAGTTCTAGCAAAACGTCCGTGTCTGTGCAGTGCAACATTTAATCATGTGACTCAACACTAAGCACAACAAATTCCTCATCATAATAAACAACAGATGCAAAAAGTGAACCTATATAGGGACAAAAAGACTGTAGGTTCATATTTCTCTTGATTTTTATTTAGGTTACACAATGTCGTAATAAACGTCCTTAGTCTGGAATGTTTCTCATCAGACATGCTGACCATATTTTAATCCACCAGACAAATGCACATGATACGCTTCACACGCACATCGTCTGGGAGGAGATATTGGATGACCTTTCAGTGAAAATGGTGTCAGCGTATTTTTTTCATATCTTGAGACAAGATGTTTTTGTGATGACATGTGGCAGAAACTGTTTTGTTTCTAGCAATGAGCCACCACAGGCTATGATGTACACTGATTTAACAAGTGTCAACACAGAGGAACTGCAAAACACAGTTTGATAGAATTCTGATTGACTGATGATAATGAATTTTCTGCCTGTATTTACTAGATTCTTAGGATATACTTTGATTTGTACCAAGAGCATTCGAGTTGCAGCCAGAAATATTTGTTTTTATTATTTTGTATTGGAGTTGTCATTATTGGATGTTCGATATCTGAAAATAAACTTGCTGAGAGTTCAACATTCAGTATAAACTTGTATGTGTTTGGCAGGTCTCTTCGCAGTCTGCTAGATGGGGAGATGGAGCACTCTGCAGGCCTGAGGCAGGAAACGGACCTGCTGAAGAAGAAGCTGGCAGAGTTGGAGGAGAGACATACAGCTAAAGTCCAGGCATTGGCCAGGTAGGAAATAGAATATTCAGAAACAAGTATTTACTCTATTAAAAGTTTGGACACTGTCTTCAATGGTTCTTTATTTATTAGTTGCATTTTTTTTACATTAAATTGTTCAAAGTAGCCATATTTAGGCTTGATGCTTTGCACATACATGGCGCACTCTCATCAGATTTATGGTAGTAGAATTTTGAAAGCCTCCCTAACTGCTAATATGATGATGGCTCTGGTTCTCATGAGGACTGTTCCAGGAAACAAAGATCAACCTCTGCTGCAGAGAATACATTTATTAGAAATAAAAGCCTCAGAAACTGCCAATACACTATGGAAATCTAAAATATAAAAAAAAATGTTCTGGGTTGTTGACACTTTTTTTTGCAGTTGTATACATGATCTCTCACAGTGTGGATGTCTTTAGTATTAATGTACAATGTTGAAAAGGATAAAAATGAAGAAGACACAGTGAAAGACGAGCTGTGTTCAAATGTTTGACTGGTAGTGTTTGCTGTCATTTATGCTTGACAGAAGGTAAAGCCTCACAAAGATAGCATTCGACCCATTGTAGCAACAGCAATATGTGTTTTAAGGCTATAGAAGTAGCACAGAGCTCAAGTCAATACCTGCAATTATTTGGTGCAAGGGCAGAATTTAAAAGCAGACAGAAAACATTGTGACAGGCCATAAATTTCAGCACTTGACATTTTAATGGTCTTGCCATTAGTATTGATCATCAGCCTATCAACCCCCTGCCAGTGTATAATGGCTGCTTTGTGCTGTGGGACAGTAAACATTTGACAAAAATGCAGATTGAATTGCCAAGTCATTCGAACCATCATAATAGACCTGTGTCACAGCAGGAGGTGAACATGTGTCTCTAATAATATTAATCATGATGAAGGGAAATTACAGTCATTATTAGCAGTGGATTGGCACCTGTGTTTCACAAATCATGGTTCTTGTGTCTCATTTTTGATCTGTGAGTCTCTACACTGTAGTCACTGTTAAGGAATGATCCTTCAATGCTGCATTTACATAATGCTACACTATGAAATTTCATTGAGAGAATTTTTAAGGATGGTTCTGTCAATCTCAAACAGAGTTGTGTTTGATAATGATATTGTCAACTTTGCTCTAAGTAGCCTAATTAGCAGGCTAGCTGAAACCATGTAATTTAATACAAAATAGTAACTATGTCTTTTTCTGAGTTGATATCAAGTATTCGCAATAAAGGAGACGGTGATGGTAATAAATATTTAAGTCTCATGCAACATTTTAAAGCAACTCCGCAACAGAAAAGTTGGTTGAAAAGCCTTTAAACTTAATCTTTTATTAGGAGCCTGCCTTGATTCCTTTTATTTTCTCCACTTATTTGTACTGATTGTAACTTTTTGTCCAACAAAACACTGTGTCAAAGCTATGATAGGCCTGAGGACCCTGACATCTGTGATTTATAGCTTTTCAGTTGCTGTTGATTGTTGTCACGCTGGGTCTCATACTGTACCTACAGCAACAGCATCACTGTTTTACACAGTCAGTAATTACTGCTACAACACCTAATGCAATACAGGCAGGAAAAAGAACAATATTTACAACTGTCGAGCTTAAATTTCCACATCCTGTCCAGTCAGCTCATGATTAAAGGTACTGTTGGGTTAATGTTGTTCTCCGTGAAGCATGTAATGGACTGTACCCCTGAGAAAGCTTTACTTTATTTTACAGTTTCCCTCACACCCACAAACCTACATTCATGGATTTGTATCCCACTAAGTGGCCACCTGCAGTTTCCCTGAGAGTGAATTGCGTCATTTGGCCGTCTATCATTGATTCCATGCCAGAAGTCTTCTGTCAAGCCCTGAGCCCTTTAAATAGAGGATTAGTCATCCTTCAGTGGTCTAAACAATAAGCCCCAGAAAGTCAGTTTTCAGATACTAGACCACTACAGTAAGTTAAGCCGCCAGCCCTGGATGGATCGAGACTCCAGTGACTTGAGCTAAAGTGATAGAGGCTGTAAACTGATTACAGTGCAGTCTGGTTTGTAGTTTGGGGACGAGGGTACGGAAAGTGAGATTTCTAATTTGTGATGAGTTAAAAAGAATGTACCATAAGAATGTGATCCCTTGATCCCTTACTGTGTTGAATTTCCATTGATTTGCTAATCATTTCATGATATGAAAAATCTTAAATTGTTTTCATTTCCTTTTTGAAACCATTCCACAAATAATATTATGAATAAGTCAACATTTGTTTAGCACTTCTTTCAATGTAGCTTTTTGTTATCATACAAATGCAACTACAGTGGCTTGCATAAGTATTCATACCTCTTGGATGTTTTCACTTTTTATTGCAGTATAAAATGAATCATTGTCATTATAATTTGACTTGTTTGACAATAATTTACAAAAAACAAATCTTTAATGTCAGAGTGAAAACAGATTTCTACAAAGTAATGTCAGTT
>JAQQAE010010205.1:0-14207 GCA_029823295.1 Pseudamia nigra
ACCCCTGCCTTCGGCCGCTACCCATAACACACTGCACCCGACCCCCACGGCCCCCCGCACGGATGGTGAGTCCATGCGGGGGGCTAAATGAAGAAACAAAATTAGCAAAATGGGACAAAAAGTCATGGGTAATGGAGATAATATGTTTCTTTACTGTTAAGAAATCCATATACCATCAAGGGCGGCTGTGGCTCAATTGGTAGAGTCCTTGAGCAAGACACTGAACCCTACATTGCTCCCAGTGAGTGTCACTGGTGTATGGTGAATGGAAAGCAGTGTAAAGTGCTTTGAGTGCTGTAGGGTAGAAAGGTGCTATATAAATGCAAGACCATTTACCAAGTGCAAGACCATTACCATCAAAATGAACAAAATATGAGTATAAATACTAATAATTAAGAAAAGCAACACAAGTGACCAGAAAACAGATGAAAATAATCCTGAAAGGGCCAAATGAATCAACAAAGTGAAAAAAAATCAACAAACCAATCACAAAAATGACCCAAATTTACAAAGTGATCCAAAAATGAATATAATAATTACTGTATGACAGTGAATAAGAGTGAACAAAATTCTGAACAAAATGAACAAAAATACAAAAAATAATTTAAAAAAATGAACAAAAGGAAAAGAACAAAAGTAACAAAACATCTACAAAATCGTAGTACACAACATAATCAGTCTGTTTAACAAAATGAGCCAAATGGCATCAGATATAAAACAAAACAAAACAAACAAGATAAAGAAAAATGAGCAAAACTGAACAAAATAAACTACAAAGTCAATAAAATGAAGATAATATTGCACAACATGGGTAGAAAGAAACAAAATGGACATGGCTAAGACAATGAACAAAATAAATCAACAAAATTTTAAAAATCAATAAAAATGAACAACAACAAAAATGAAATCAATAAAAAGATTCAACAATGAAAAAATCAATAAAAATGGATGAAAAGGAACAAGATTCTGAACAAAAATACACAAAATATTTTTCAAAATGAACAAAAACAATGAAGAAAAATCATCAAAAATCAGCCAATAGAAATAAAGAAAACACATAATAAAATTACCAAAGCTTAACAAAACAGAAAATCAGAAAGTCAACCATAAGAAAATATTACACAACATGAGTAGAGATAAACAAAAGTGAACACAGTAGTTAAGAAAATGAACAAAATATGAACAAAATGAACAAAAATGAAGAAAAAATTAAAACAATTCTCAAAATGATGAACAAACATGTATGAATGAACAAAAACTACTAAATAATAAAAAATAAACAAAGAAAGTGAACAAAATTTCAACAAACATTCACAAATGAAGAGCAGAATCAAGTAAATTAACAAAAATAAGAAAATAATCTACAAAATGAATTGAAGTGAACAAAATAATTCAAAAAATAAACCAATGTGAAGAATATAATCAAGAAAATGAACAAAACTGAACAATGAAGGACCAAAATCATACATTAAATGAACTAAGTTTAGAAAAGAGAACAAATAAAAAATAATTTAAACAATAATCAAGATGATGAGCAAACATAGGAATTCACAAAAAATCAATTAAATAATAAATCTAAAATAATACAATAATAATCAAAATGACATAAAGTGAACAAAGTAATCAAGAAAACATTCAAATATGAGGAAGACAGTCAAGTAAATGAATAAAAAATCAAGACAATAATCTGCAAAAGGAACAGAAATTAACATTTATATTAGAAAAAATGGGGGGAATATCATCAAGGAAATAAGCAAAATCAAAGAAAATAATCAAGAAAATGATCAAAAGTGAAAAAATAAGCAACAATTGAAAAAAAAAAGAAAAAATCATCCACAAAATGTACAAAAATGAACAAAACAGAAATTAAAATGAACAAAAAAAAACCAAAATACATCAAAATTCACAATGCTATTAAGAAAATGCAATAATAACCATCAAAAAATTCTAAAAATTTGCACAAACGCATCAAATATGAACAAAATGAACAGTAATTAAGAAAAGAACTGAAAAAATAAACAACAAATGAACATATTTGAGAACGAACAACGAAAACTATGAACTGAAGGTAGCATAGAGGCTAAAATGAAACCATAACATCACGTTCACACACACAAACCGACAACAAAGAGAATGCATCTCCAGTGGCTCAGTGTCTCTGCTTCACATTGTGCAGTAGATCAGCTTCATCTCTGATTCTCCACATTAAAGACAATGTGTTCCCGCGGCTCAGTGACCTGGCAGCCTCTATTCTGCTCTGTGTTTTATCCTTGTTAAAGTGAGGAGGAAAACTGAAGGAGTGGGCTTCAAAAAGAATATGCAGATCAAACACACGAATCAAAAACAAGCATCGCAACACCACCGCCGCGGTAAAGTTTGACTCTCACTCTGCTTTCCCAGCTTCCTAACATCCCTCATCTCTGTAAAATCACCAGGTACAATATGGAAGAACATGCAGCCAACAGAGGCCCCACAAAGCAGTCACAGAACATTTAAGACAAAGAGGAGAGTGTTAACTTGATCTTACACACTTTAACTTAAAGGCCTCACTCTGTGAGAATCCATCTTTATTGAGATTTATTTAAAGTCTGTGATGTAAAATGAAAGCCATGTAAATATTAACTTGTTCAGTGCTTCCAGTACTGACAAATCAACACAAGATGAATAATGGCAAAAACAAGCTGTTTTGAATGTTGGTGTTTTGTGACATCACAAATTCTTTCTATTCAATTCAGTTCAATTATCTTCAATTCACTTTGATTCAATTCAGCTGAACTCAATGCAATTCATTTCAAGTCAGTTAATTTAGTTCAATTCAATTAAATTCAGTTTACTTCTATTCTATTCTATCCTATGCAGTTCAGTTTAATTTCATTCATTCAATTCAAATTAATGCACTTAATTCGATTTTAATTAAATTCATTTTAATGCGCTTCAGTTGAGTTCCGTTCTGGCGCCAAGGGGCTGGTGCTTATGTGAGGATTATGTTCTTTGACTTCTCAAGTGCATTTAATACAGTCCAACCTCACATACTCAGAGACGAGCTCAAAGGGGTGGGGGTGGACCCCTCCTTTGTTTCCTTTTTCAGATACGACCTGGCAGGAAGACCACAATTTGTCAGATTGTTGACCTGTGTCTCCGAGACAGTAATGAGCTGCACTGGAGCTCCACAGGGGACTGTTTTAGCTCCCTTCCTGTTCACATTGTACACATCAGACTTCAAACGCAACTTTGAGCCCTGCCACACCAGTACTCTGATGACACTGCTATTGTGGCAGGTATCAACGATGGACAGGAAGGGGAGCACAGACATCTGATAAATGCTTTCTACGACTGGAGTAAAAAAACCTCCCTCATAATGAACACCACCAAGATCAAAGAGGTGGTTCTGGACTTCAAAAGGTCTAAAGCCCCTCTTCTTCCAGTCCGTATTGGCAATGTGAACAACGAGGTGGTGTCGACATACAAATATCTTGGTGTACATCTTGACCACAAGATGGTCCCAGAAAACAGATACACTCTATCAAAAGGGTCAGACTCGTCTATTTTTTCTATGGAGGCTCAGGTCCTTTAACATCTACCCTAAGATGCTGCACATGTCTTACCAGTGATTTGTTTCAAGTACACTGTTTTATGCTGCAGTGTGCTGGGGAGACAGCATCAAGATCTGACAGAGAGATGTACAACACCTGAACAAATGAGTTAAAAAGGTTGGATTAGTGGTTGGAGTGAGGCTGGGCTCACTGGAGGCTGTGGTGGACAGATGCACACAGAAGAAATTGGACATCATAGACAACCCAGACCATCCTCTTCACCTTGTTCTATCCCAACAGAGGAGCAGCTGCAGTGGACGGTTGACATCACTCTGCTGCAGAACTGAACGGTATAGGAGATCCTTCATCCCCACCACCATCAGACTGTTCAGCATCGCAGCTGAGGGCAGACTGAAGACATGTTAATGATATAATCGTTCATGCCTAATGAATGAGCTGGTCAAACAAATTTCCCAAAAAGGAATAGTTTATTCTATTCTATTCTGTTCAGTTTAGTTTAATTTACTTTAATTGAATTGAATTTAATTGAATTTAATTTAATTGAAGTAGTTCAGTTCAGCTTCAATTTAATTTCAGACAGTACTGATCTTCAAGACCAAGTCAAAGTCATTTGATGAGGTGTTCCGGGGTTGAATAGATTTTAGCAATTCTCAATATTGTGACCTAATTAATATGCAAATTAGAGGGTGGTTGCCATAGTAACACTTCCCCCTACCCTGACTACCCATGTGCCATGTTTGCTTAGTTTGTATCTCTGTAATTGCAGGGCCTTACAGAGAGATACAGAAGTGATATCTGTGTTCTAGTCTGAAATTTTTTTTTATTGTCCCTCGTTGTGAGGGTTGTGTCAGGAAGGGCATCCGACGTAATAAACCTTTGCTAGATCAAACATGCGAATCATTGGTATTTCGCTGTGGTGACCCCTGAGGGGAGCAGCCGAAAGGAGAAGAAGAAAAGAAGAAGAAGACAGAGAGATACAGAACAAACAAATGAACAAACAATGGGCCCACCTCACCCCAGAACTTCAATAACATTCAAATAATGTTTCTCATATACTTTTAAACAGGCTTGAGACTTGACATTGCAACTTATGTTCTGTTGTTGTTTGCTTGTTTGGTGTTCCTCGTTTTATGGTGTTTTTGTTTTATTATTTCACCCTGGTATTTTGAACTGGAAAGCTGTTTGGCCAACTTATGTTGTTTTTAGGTGTACTAATCAATACATTTTATTGATAGTTTGATAGACTTCTTTAGTGATATAAACTTGTGATGTCAGGCTGTCCAATGAGTGGATTCATGATGTCAGGGACTGTCTGTGTTATGCTTAAGCCAAATACAAATACTTATTGTGTCTTAGAAATGTTGTATTCAGACGTATTGATTTTTCTCATGAAATAGTATTCTGTATTTACAGTACATGACCTGTGTTTCTAATCAGAGAGATTTTTAATGAAAAGTGGAAACATCTCACGGTGAAGTGTTTGAGGTACAAGAGGCTGTCAGTATACCAAGGGAAAAAATTCAATTAACATACTTTATTTTGTCAGTACTCTTACAGAAGTCTTTAGGAGAATCATATAAATGGTATAAACTGGTTATGCTGCTTATAATTTAAATCTAGTGTCTTTTTTGTACTATTTTTCTTGTTTGTATGATTGTTCTATTGGTTTGAGTGTGGATCTTTGTTGATACCCATGAGTAAAACTAGCTTAAGAAGAAACCTTATGAACTGAGACACTATGATTCAGTGCTTATTATAAGACACTGAGCTCATATTTGTCCATTTAACAGTACATTGTGCTCATATGCGTCAGACTTTCGTGCTAATGTTTACCTCACAGAATCCTCCCAGTGCTGCACATGTGGTCTGTGCTAATTCAAAATGTACAAGGGTGATGGAGTAACATGATGTCTTCATTAGGTTTAATTTTTCAGCATTTGGAATGATTTGTTATGTTTTTATCCGCTGTGATGTGGGCTGTCATCTGTGCTCTGCTTATATAACTGTGGAGCTCAACATTTGTGTCTTTAGCAGCCTTTTTCTTTTTTCCGTCTGCTGTAGATCATGATGTTGACTGCAGTTATGCATGTTCAGACACACAGACAAACCACCAAAACCTCCAAAAAACACATCTGCACCATCAGCACAGGCCTTGGCCTCCATCCATCTCAGATCACATCTACTTCTGGGTCATCATGTCGTATTTGTGATCAGAAGCCAAGCCAATTTGAATAAAATAAAAAAATGAACAAAATACTGAAGAAAACTCTTAAAAATTAATAAATAATTAACAAAACATTCTAGGAAATGACCAACAATGAACCTAATAATCAAGAAAATGGGCTGAATTTATAAAATATTTCATAAATTGAGCAAAAAGTAACTGAAAAATCGAGGAAGTAACAAAAAAACTAATTGCACTCATCAGAGATGCAGACCCCTGTCTGCAGCTCTAATATGAAATGTGGTGGGGCATTTTGTGACACTTTCAAAGCCATAATGTAAATCTGACTGTGTTACCTCATGACTTTGTTTCACATGTTACTCATCTGAAAGGTCATATCAAAAGTCAGTGATAAGCTGTCTTCAAGCCTCTCCTCACTTAGATTTAAATTATGTGCATCTCGTTCTGATAAGAGTTATTATATTCCAAAACTGATTTTTAACTTTTACGACTCTGTGACCTTGACCTTTGACCCATTGTCTTCAAACACATCACCACAGGTGCTAGTCCCAAGGTCAACCTGAATGCCAAGTTTGGTGAACCTACATACATTTTTTTGTGTTAGAGCATGGACTGACAAATTGCACCTGAGTGAACAAAACTGTCACTGTCAAAAAATGAACCCTAACACACACCAAAAAAAACCTCATGAATGTAAAGTATTTAACTACAGTATTTACCTTCCCCACTGAAATCTATACCTATGCTCTCAGCCAAAATACACACAAACACACCACACACACTGTGGGTTTGTCACTGAATCATCACTTTTCCTTCATGTGAGCCCTGTCATTCCTGTTTGGCTTCCCTTAAACAGGAATGCCATAAAACTTAAATACAGTTGCAGAGGGGAAAGAAAAAAAAGCAGGCATAGAGTGCAGCAGAGGAGGGTCGAGCAATATATAAAGTAACATAACCAGATAAAAGTGAGCAGAAGTGAGAGGGTCTGTCAGACTGAGGCCATCTGGAGCTGATTGTCTGTGCAGTGCTGCAGCTCTACTCCACATGCCGCCTTTGATATGACTCTGCTCACAGCTGGATTTGATAAAACAGGGGGTTTCGTGGTACGCTGGCTTATGTGTGTGTACTTGTCTGTGTATGTGTGTTTATATGTGTTTGCAAGTTTTTATGTGTGTGTTTTAGCCTCACACTGTGCCACTTCCACATCGTCTGGTCACAGAACCCCCACACCCACACATACACACATTCACACAGACTCACATGTTTTCCATTTAGGTTTTAATTTCCCTCCTTTTCCCCTTTTCCTTTCGTCTGTTTAAACAGCCGGCGAGCTGCCTGTAAAAGCCCTGATCTGTTTACATGATAGGCTGCCTGGTGCTAGGCTGTTTAATGCGCGGTCATAAATTATACAAGAACTCGGCAAACTCACAATGAACACCATACTGCGGTTTCAGCAAATGCCAACAATCTGTTTCACATAGCTTAGATCTTGGACTCCCTCAAAGCATGGAATAAGTGGATTCTTGGTTGCTTTACCCCCAATGATAACAGGACAGTCATTATACTCACACTGATCCTTATGTGTCCTGTCCTGTTTTATCACAAATCAACCATATTTAACTGATTAATGCCTTATTTAATTTCAATCTAAAGTGCATTCCTTTTCTCAGACATAAACAGACCTTGTCTCTTCATTGTATCTATGTATAAATTACTATACACTGAAAACATTTCTGTGATTGTTATTAGCACTCAGTTATAAAAAACAGTTCCTCCAAGCATTATATCCCCTCTCAATTTCACATGGAAATACCACACATAGTAGGCGAAATTGTGACCCACACTCAGATGTTTTGTTGAGATTATTGAGGATTATCAGGGCTCACTGAAGGAGACTAGGCCTGAATTAGCTTGGAGAAAATGTGAAATAATAATAAAGAACCTCTGAAAACGGATAAGTTTAAGCATAAAAAGCTTCAGAATTTAAAACTAGAACAAACAACCTGTTGTTCTTGAATATGTATAAACCAACCTGTTTTTCTACAGGTTCTGAATGCAACTCTTCTGATAAGAATGCATCATTTACAAAGGGTGGTATATATTAATATATATATTAGTAGGCAGACTATCTGTAACATCTTCCATTTGTTTCTGAAATGCCATATTGAGGTCAATCCAGCTGTAATGGGGGGAGGGGGGGCACCATGGCAACCACCCGCAAATTTGCACATTGTTTAGGTAATTGCAAAAGCCTATTTGACCTATACTCTGTGATAGATTAGAATGCAGTTCACCTCGCACTCATCAAATGACCTTGACTTTGACATTAAAGATTGGTAGGGTCTGAAATTATTGCTCTTTGCCTTACATACATGTCTAGCTATGTAGTGAAGTTGAAAATGCTATACCCTAAATAATTGGTTTACTGACTATGCTGATTCAAAATATGCTGTGAACTTTAAGGAAAAAAGGTCAAAGTCATAGTCAATTTCAAGGTCGTACATCCGTCTGTCCAAACATTCAGCTCTGTATCTCCAAAGTCCCTGGACCCAAACTCACCAAACTTGGCACATTGATAGTCAGGGTAGGGGTAAGGATTACTGTTGCAGCCACCACTTAATGTGGATATTCATTAGGTCACAGCATTAATAATTACAAAAACCTATTATGACCTAAAACTACTATAGCCAAAGTTTAATATGTGATGGAGTCCACAACATGTCTTGCGCATCAAATGACCTTGACTTTAACCTTGAAGATCAGTTGGGGTATTTACTGTTTCATGGCTTCTTGTTTGTCAATGCGTTCAAGTGACCCTGTTTGGTTTTCTTGTGCTGCTCCAGGTTAGGTCAGCAGTTTATGGGCCAGTTTTTCATCACTGTAGATTGTTTCCATACTTTTTTCCAACCGGTAGAATGTCTCATCCATTGTGGTTCAAAAGAAAAAGGAATACTCAACAGAAACTAACTTAAATGGTAAAATTACAAAAATCCTGCTTTCACCAAACTCAGCTCACTTATTAAATGACTATCAAAAACATTGACCTCTTTAGTAGAGGTTAATGCTAATTTAAATATACATGCTGAATTGTGTTGTTAAATGCCTTTTAGACAGCCAGTGGGAAAGCTTTCTACTTACTGTCAGTACAATTGACATGCTTATGTGTTCTTTTTTTCAGAAAATGTCCATGTCGTGTTTGCATGAATGGTCTGATTTCCCAACAGCCAACAGTGAAATCCAACCTTCAGCCATGTACCATTTCCACATATGTTAACTCCATCATCTGTGACAGTTTTGATCAGTAATCACAACATCGCTCTCTGTGGCCTGAAACCAGACACTCTGCAGATGATGTCATGTGCAGACGAGCGGTCAGGACGGGAGACTGTGCGGACATGTGGAAGCTGTGATTCACAGAGGGAAATTTACTTCAAATGGTTCATGCCTTTGGGCTGGACAGTAAAATCTAACTGTGCACTTTAATGAGGTGAACACCTTAATGTCTGTCAAAAGCCATTTGTAAATCACAGAGAAGATCAATTACAAAGACTCAAAATGAAAAAAAAAAAAGGTTTGCAATTGTCTACCAGGATGATAGAGACAACAAATAAAGGTGGCTCTCACATCTCCATGGCTAAGGTTTAACTGGCATGAATCAAACTGAATTAAGTGTTTTTGAGCATCATTGTAGACTTTTACATAGCGGGTGTGATTACTTTAAATCACCATGGCAGCATTCCATTTCACTGGACCACTTGCAGGGTTTTGCGTTGTTCATTTTGGCCCTTTGACATGGCTTTTTGAGATGGTTGCTGTGTTTCCCTAAAATGTACAGCAAATCTGAAGAAAACATTTGAAAAGTCCCAAAAAGAGAATGTGCAGTATGTTTCTATGCATGGATCTGTAGTGAACAAACCAGGTCATCAAAGAGAGGCAATGTGGGCTACATTACTCTAATAAACAGTATAGAAGTTCAGCATCCTGTTTTGTATTTTCATCACAAAATGTTTTTGCTTTGTTCTGTTTTTTTCACACAAGTGAAATAATAATCAACGGTTTTCTTAATAATTTTTGTTTCCTCTTCAATCCAAACCTGAACTCCTGGTTAGGCATTTTATCAGATATGTGTTAATGCTACAAGCAGCCAATCAGTGATGAAATTTTAATGTTTGGTACATCAGAATTAATCTGAAAAAGGTGTTTCTATTGTTGCATTTACTGTTTTGGGGAAAATGTCAAACCACCTTGAGCAACTGAAAAACCTGCTTTTGAATTTTGCAGTTCCCTTAAATATTTTCTGATGTGAAACCTCAAAATGGGTTTTTAATATATGTATGGTAATGCCTTCACAAACATAGAACTGATTCCTCATTGATGTCATTAAGAACATGTATGCTTTTCCTGCTGGAACAAGCCAAGATGTGAAAAATCAATCAACCCAGAGCTCTGAAAGGTTTTAAGTCCATAGCATCATGTGACAAGCAGTATTAAGGGGACAGCACCTGGTAAAATGTTCCTAGAGACACATGTATCCATTTATGAGTTTTAATGCAAACTACAACACACCAATTAGTACAGGCCAAAGGTTCGGACACACCTTCTCATTAAATGTGTTTCCTTTACTTTATTTTCATGACTATTTACACTAGATTCTCACTGAAGGCATAAAAACTATGAATGAACACATGTGGAATTATGTACTTCACAAAAAAGTGTGAAATAACTCTAAATATGTCTTATATTTTAGATTCCTCAAAGTAGCCACCCTTTGCTTTTTTGATAGCGCTGCAAACCCTTGGTGTCTCTCAATGAGCTTCATGAGGTTGTCACCTGAAGTGGGTTTCACTACACAGGTGTGCGTTGTCAGGGTTAATTAGTGGAATTTCTTGCCTTATTAATGGGGTTGGGAACATCAGTTGTGTTGTGCAGAAATCAAGTTGATACACAGCCGACAGCCCTATTGGACAACTGTTAGAATTCATATTATGGCAAGAACCAGCTAACAGCTAAGGAAAGAGAAATGAGTGGCCATCATTACTTTAAGAAATGAAGGTAAGTCAGTCCAGAAAATTGCAAAATCTTTGAATGTGTCCCCAAGTGCAGTCGCAAAAACCATCAAGCGCTACAATGAAACTGGCTCACATGAGGACCGGCCCAGGAAAGGAAGACCAAGAGTCACCTCTGCTGCTGAGGATAAGTTCATCAGAGTCACCAGCCTCAGAAATCTCAAGTTAACAGCAGCTCAGATTAGAGACCAGATGAATGCAACACAGAGTTCTAGCAGCAGACACATCTCTAGAACAACTGTTAAGAGGAGACTGCGCGAATCAGGCCTTCATGGTCAAATATCTGCTAGGAAACCACTGCTAAGGAGAGGCAACAAGCAGAAGAGATTTGTTTGGGCCAAGAAACACAAAGAATGGACAATAAACCAGTGGAAATCTGTGCTTTGGTCGGATGAATCCAAATTTGAGATCTTTGGTTCCAACCGCCCTGTCTTTATGCGATGTAGAAAAGGTGAATGGATGGATTCTACATGTCTGGTTCCCACAGTGAAGCATGGAGGAGGAGATGTGATGGTGTGGAGGTGCTTTGCTGGTGACACTGTTGGGAATTTATTCAAAATTGAAGGCATACTGAATCAGCATCCCATCCGGTTTGCGTTTAGTTGGACCATCATTTATTTTTCAACAGGACAATGACCCCAAACACACCTCCAGGCTGTGTAAGGGCTATTTGACCAAGAAGAACAGTGATGGAGTGCTGCGCCAGATGACCTGGCCTCCTCAGTCACCAGACGTGAACCCAATCAAGATGGTTTGAGGTGAGATGAACCACAGAGTGAAGGCAAAAGGGCCAACAAGTGCTAAGCGTCTCTGGGAACTCCTTCAAGACTGTTGGAAAACCATTTCAGGTGACGACCTCTTGAAGCTCATTAAGAGAATGCAGAGAGTGTGCAAATAAGTAATCAGAGCAAAGGGTGGCTACTTTGAAGAAACTAGAATACAAGACATGTTTTCAGTTATTTCACACTTTTTTAAGTACATAATTCCATATGTGTTCATGCATAGTTTTGATGCTTTCAGTGAGAATCTACAATGTAAATAGTCAAAATAAAGGAAATGCATTGAATGAGAATGTATGTCCAAACTTTTGGCCTGTACTGTATGTGTATTTATAAACTTTGCATAATGTAACTAGTAAACACTCACTTTCTCTTCAAAGTGGGATATGACAGTGAAAATAAATGATAAAATTCTACAAATTGTCAGTTTAAATATTATTTTATTATTAGTTCAATAGTTAATCACCAAAATTAATATTCTCATAATGGTGGATCTTCTGGATCTATGTCTGTAAATGTTGAAGATGCATTAAATCTGCGGACCCATCACTGAATCAGCAGACTTTAACCCTACAAAGCCTGACCCAAGAAATAATGCACAGAAAATTCAGATTTTTTTGAATCCGAAGCCTTTATTTGCCCCTTTAACAAATTAAAATTAAAATTAAAATAATTTGCATTTATGTTTTTTTATTTGTTTCATATTTGACACAGTGGGCGTTAAACATAATTCACCTTGACCTGGGGGCAAAAGACAAGTAACAGATTGTATTCAACAGGGTTTTGAGCAAAGTTTTTACCATATGATGATGTAATAGGTCTAAGAAATGTGTATATCAACTATGACACACACGGCATTATAGGGTTAAACTACAATTTGGTTTCAGTTTCATGTCTATAACTTTGTTTACTACCTTTCAGTAGCTATTTCTCCTCAACCCCTGTAAGTACAAGCATTCTGGATTACTATATCTGGAATATTGTACATATCTGGATCAAACTTTGTGTTTTGATAGAATCTATTATGGACAAAAGTTCAATTTGGTCCTATCTCACAATGGTGAAGGATCCTTTAAAAACTGTCTGGATCCAGACAATGATCCAGATCACTGCCAGAAACTAACTGATTGGTTGTTGTGTCATTTCTGGCCTATCCTGAAAATTTCATCTGAATCTGTTCATAACTTTTCAAGTTATATTGTGAACAAACAGATGATTAAACACTGCCACAAGCATATGAACAAAAAATCTGTAATAGACTTGCTATATGTTTCTTGCTATAATATGGATTTGTACAGTAGTTATAGTATCACTAATAAGGCTATTGAGTCTGCACCCATCCTTCCTCTGCACAAGACAACTGATGGTCTAAAACATAGTATTAGGGCTAGAAATGGCACAAATTAACAATTGACAGGACACACCTGTGAACTGAAAACGAGACGACAACCTCATGAATCTGATGAGAGAACGCACAGCTGTCACCAAAGCTAAATGTGTCTACTGTGGACAATCTAAAATATAAAGCGTGATCTGGGTCATCCCGTACCTGTTCTTTCAGAGTTTGGATATCATCAGTATCAATGCCGAGAATGATTAAAAACAAAGAAATAACCCTGAAGGAGAAGGCGTGTGCAACCTTTCCACTGTTCCTGCAGTGTATTAGAACACACACTGCACCTTTAAACTCTCACTAAAGGCAGTTAAGTTTGTTCTTTGGATTCTAAATGCACACCTTCACCTCAACGTTGTTTGTATTTTTGTAAACAGCATGTGAAGTATTTATTCCTGTCAAGCGCTAAATGTTTCCTGGTCAATCTTTTAATTCTTCCTGTTCAAAAAAACACCAAGGCACCAAGGCTTAAATGAGGCTAAAGTCCACAGATTTAGACAAATGAAGTTTTAATTGTGCTAAAATATGCAACAGTATTTATTAATCTACATTTTCTGCTCCCATGGGCTCATCTCGCTCCCTCTCCGCTCCCCCTCTCACCCTCCTCCTCCCCCCCTTCGTCTCAGGCTGAGATAATGGGCTTGGCCAGAATAAGCAATGCTGCCATGCTCGTATATATATCTCAGCGCCTGGGTAATTCCAGCTCAGTTTATGTGTCCTCGAGGCTGCGTTGGGCCCCGGCAGACCCATAGCTCCTTTATGTAACACCCAGGAGAATCCGCCCCCTGCACAGGTACAGGCCTAAGAGAAACAAACACCATCAGTAACCTGTCTGCTGTACGCCAGGCTGCAGAGCACACCTTCACCCCCCCCTCCTCCTCTTCTTCTTCTTCTTCCTCCTACAATCCATCCATCCCCTCTTTTCTCTCCTCTCTTTCTCTCTGCACCCCGCAACCTAATCATCGTCGGCCCCCATTCCCATGATTTATCGCTCCACGAGCTGCTGAAAACCAATAGATCAGGCTTGCGGCGGGGGGCCCGGGAGGCAGAGAGGGACAGGGGATGGGGCTGCTGGGTGGAGGGGACCTGGAGAAAAACCCACCTATGATGAAGTGCTCTGTGACGCAGAGGAAAAAGCAACAGCCGCATCACAGCTCGCAGTCGGCGTCCTGCCATCCCTCCAAGCACATTCCTCTTTCTCCCATCTCTACCTGCAGCCAAGGGGCGGTG